>PUFA01000878.1:0-71795 GCA_003508835.1 Eonycteris spelaea | reverse complement strand
AGTGGGGCGTGGCTCGGAGTGAGAAAGGCTATGAAAGGACAGGAGTTATTTCAAAGTGAGGTGAGTACCAAATGTCTGGAGTTTTTTTAATGGTGAGCAGAGCCCTTAAGGCTGGGAAACGCTCTTCTCTGTTCCCATCTTGTGTACTTTTTGAATTAGCACCAGAGTTTAGGTATTGAAATTTCATTCCTTATCCTCTGCTGCCATCTCGTGCCCATTTGGGGAATAGCACCAGAGTGGCTCATGAAATGTTATTCCTTATCCTCTGCTGCCATCTCGTGTGCATACTGGGAATAGCACCTGTAGTAGGTCTTCAAGTGTAGTTGATTATGAATAGTCATTTTCTGCTGCCATCTGGTGGAATATTTGGGAATAACATGACAGTGCTGCTCAATGTTATTTCTGCTTCTTTTTCATGTTCCTTTTGGAAATAACACCCAAGGCATGTCATTATGAAGAGTTTTTCTCTGCTGCCGTCTCGTGGGTAATTTGATAATAATACCCAAGTGTATGTCATCATTAAAATTTATTTCCTGCTGCCATAGGTGGGAATTTGGGGAATAATACCGGATCGTATGAAATAAAAAAAAAGGTTACTCTTTGCTGCCACGTGGTGAAGATTTCAAGAACAAAACCTGGTGTAGGCTATCGTAAATATTCATTATTTGCCTCATGGATTGTGCATCTTGAGAATAACACGAGTGCAATAAAATTTATTCTTGCTGCCATCTGGTGGGCATTCTGGGAATAACAACACAGCGCAGATCATAAAATGTTGTCTCAGCCTCTGTGCAAGGTGCATTCTGAAAATTAAACCCAAAGGAATGTCATTATAATCGCCTTTTATCTACTGCCATTTCATTTGCATCTGTGTAAAGACACAGGAGTGCATGTCATGAAGTTATTCTCTATTGCCATTTCGTGGGCATTTTAAAAATAATATCCAGGTGTACGTCAGCACAAAATTATTTTCTCTTGCCATCTGGTGGTTATTTGCGAATAATGCCATATTGGATGGCATGAAAAATTTTAAAAAGTGGTGCTATCTCGTGCACATTTAAACAATAGCACCCCAGGGTGTGTCGTTATAATTTTTTTTCTCCCGTGCCTTTTCGGGTTAAACTTGAGTATAACATAGGACTGCAAGTAATGACGAACTGTTCTCTGTTGCCATCTCGTAGAAGTTTTGATAATAACACTCAGGTGTATGTGAGCAGAAAAATTTATTTTCTGCTGCCACCTGGTGAGCATTTGGGAATAACGTCATAGTGCGTCCCATGTAAAGTTTCTGCTGCTGCTGTCGTGCGCTGCCTTTAAAGAACACCACTCCGCCGTGTGTCTCTATAAATGTTTTCTCTCTTGCCATTCCGTGTGAATCCTGAGAAAAACAAAAGCACGTATGTCGTGAAATTTGTTCGCTGCTGCCATCTGGAGGGCATTTCAGAAATAATACCTGCGTGTTTGTTATGAATACTTATCTGTCGTTACACGGTGAGCATTTTCGGAATAAATCACAGCTCATGTCATAAAATGTAATTTTGCTGCTATCTCATGTGCATTCTGAAAATAAACTCTGTGGAATGGCATTATGAAAAGTTTTCTGATGCCATTCCACGTGCATCTCGTGCAAAACACAGGAGTGCTTGTCATGACGTAATTCTCTGCTTTAGTCTTGTGGGCAATTTGGAAATAATATCCTACTGTAGATCATCTTGAATACTCATTCCGTGCTGCCATCTGGTCGTCATATTGGGAATAACACCATAGCACATATCGTAAGCAGTTATTTCTCTCGTTATCTCGTACAGTTAGAAAATGTCACCTAAGGACGCTTGGTTGAACCAAGTTCTTGTGCATGGACATCTCATGTGTATCTTGGGACAAACAAAAAAAAGGACATGTCATGAGAGATTATTCTCTGCTGCTGTTCGGTGGGCATTTGAAAATCACAGGCAAGTGTATGTTAATATAAAAAGTTACTTGCTGTTGCCATCGGCTCAGCATTTTGGGGATAACACAGGAGCGCACGTCTCGAAAAGTTATTTCTGCTACTACCTCATGTGCATTTAAAAAATGACTCCCCAGGGTATGTTGTTATATTTTCTTTTCTGCTGCCATTTTGTGTGAATCTTGGGAATAACACAGCAGTGCATGTCTTGAAAACTTTGTTTTCTGCTGCCATCGCGTGGATATTGAGAAAATACCAGCGTATTCATAAATTTTGTTTTCTGCAGCAATCTTGTGGGCATTTTGAGACTAATACAGTGTAGGCCATCATAAAAATTAATTTTCTGATGCCATCAAGGTGTATATTTTATTATATTTTATTATAAACACCTGAGTGATCGTGAATATTCCTTCTCTACTGTCCAGAAAGGATCTATGTCATCATAAAACTTTACACTCCGCTGCCATCTGGTGGGCTTTTTGGGAATAACACAGCGGTGCATCGCATGAAGTTATTTCTGCTGCTATCATATGCGTTTCAAATTAGCAGCCATGTGTATGTCATAAAAGTTATTTTCTGCTGCGGTGCAGGCGCGGGCGTCTCCGGGGGCCGGAAGGCCAGGCTCGAACTTTTGGGAATGCAGGCGACAGTCTTTCCTGTCTACGGCTGTACCACGCTGAACGCGCCTGATCTCATCTGATCTCGGAAGCTGAGCAGGGTTGGGTCTGGTTAGCACTTGGGTGGGAGACCGCCTGCGAATACCGGTGCCGTAGGCTTTTGCCGCCCCCTCCGTTGGTCGCCCTCCGGCCAGGGTGCCCCTGGGTGCCCCGGGGCCCTGCTCACTTGCTCACTCGGTCGCTCGCTGTTCCGGGGTCCTGGGTAGGCCACCGAGCTTAAGGGCTGCACCAAAGTCCGTGCACCCCGCGACATCGCCCGCCTCCACCTGCTCTCCTGCAGCCAGACCTGGGCTGTTTTCTCTCTGCTCTGGACCCTTCGCTTCCCGGGCTCCGCGCGGCTGAGCCTCAAGGGCGGAGGGCGCTGGGTGGAAGGTGAGGTTTTGGGGCGAAGCGTTGCCCGGTGGTGTGGCCCGTGTCTCCACGTGGTTTCGGCCAGGTCAAGGTCGGCCCCGGCGGGGAGTGCAGAGGTGGGGTGGATCTGGTTCAGGGCCGGGTTGAGACTTATCAGGGCTGCACCTTCCTAGTTGCCCAGGTGGCAGAGAGATTGGCGAGGCACGCCCGGGCCGTGGTCCTGCCGAATGGCCAAGGCTGGGAAGGTGGGCTGGGGACTGGGCAGGTTGTCGGGAGCATTTGGACACCGAAGAAGTCATGTAGCTTATAGGCCATAAAGCAGTTACTGAGACTGCTTAAACAATGGTTCAAGGAAGCAGGGATTTGAGTTAAACATTACTGACCCTGTAGGAGAGGTATGCCTCCTAAAGTAACCCTTTTAAGATAGTGGAATGTTTAACAGAAAGCAAGGATGTTTGCACCCTGAGGGAAGGATGTATAGGAACTTATGTAAATGTCAGCATTCCTATGGTAATGTCCTCTGTGCCTTGCTATTGTGTTCGAAAAGAAATGTAAGGGCTGTGCTAAATAAACTCAAGGCTGTAGCATTGACTGTATGCCCTCCCGAAGCGCTTTCCTGTCTTCTTTTTTTTCCTTAGGCTTCACCTCCCTCTTTTAGGTGCTGTTCGACTTTAGCCGGCTGGCTCCGGCAAGTGGCGCCCGAACAGGGACCTGAATTTGGGACGGAACGTTGAGGAACGTTGAGGTGAAGACTACCACCGCAGGAGAAAGGGGGGCCCCCGAGTTTAAAGCTGAGTAATCGGCAGAGGTGAGTGCAGTGGAACAGTCCGGGAGTAAGAAAGACACCGCGTGAAGTGAGCGCTCAGAAAAGTAAGGGTTGCGGTGTTTGTAAATAGATAGAAAGAGAGGAAAGTCGACTTAAATAAAGAAAAATGGGAAATGTAAACGGACGCATGCTTTTTGTACATATGCTTAAGAATATGCTCCGGGCTAGAGGAGCTAAGGTAGGGCATCAACAATTGTGTAATTTTTTAGAGTTTGTAAAGAAAGTTTGTCCTTTGTTTCCTGAGGGGGAACAGTGTATATAGGAACATGGAAAAAGGTAAAAGAAAAACTACAAGATTATTATGCTCATGGGCCTGGCAAAGTGCTTGCAGACTTTGGCTTGTGGACTTTAATTAGAGATAGTTTAGATCCCAGGCATGAGAGGGTTAAGGCTGGGGAAAGCCAGAAAGGGGAAGAAAAACGGGACAATATAGGAGATGTCCCGCCATTTGAAAAGGAGACTGAGACTAGACCTGCTAGACCTGCTGCCCCGCCTGAAGAGAGGAGCGGGAACCCTTTTGATCTGATGCTAACTAACGATAGAGAGGAGCCTTTGAGCCCCGGAGATGCAAACCAGTTGGAGGGAGAAGCCTCACGGTTCCATAACTATGGAGGCTATTTCCCATTTGTCGCGGCTGCTAGCTCTGAGCATAAGTCTAAGGAATTAGAGAAAGTTGTTCAGGGTTTGCAAACTGCTGTGCAACAATTAACCCTACGGCTGGGAGGCTTGGAGAAAAACCTTAAATCGCCTAGCAAAGATCTGTATCCCCCGCCTCCGTTCGAAGAACCACAGCCGGTCATTGCGGTTGTTAAGCAACCTCGAGGACCTAAGCCTCTTTTACCTTTACAAACTACGTTACATCAGGCTATAGAAAGAGGTGAGGATACACAGGGATTTCACTTAATGTGCCCTGTAACAGAACAGGAGGCTCGAGATGAGGAGGGTCAGCAAGTTCGTCTGAAACGGTATAACCCCATCCCTTTTAAATCTATTAAAGAATTGAAATTGGCTTGTGCAAAATACGGCCCCAGTGCTCCTTACACTCAGGCTATGTTGGAAACGTTATCTTTAGAAGCCCTAACTCCAGCTGGTTGGAAGAATTTGGTTCGAGCTTGTCTCACACCTGGGGATTTTTTGCTATGGAAATCAGAATATTGTGATCTATGTGAAAAAACAGCAGAACTGAATAGAAATCAGAATCCTCCAATACTAACCACATATGAGATGTTGGCAGGAGAAGGCCATATTGTGCGAATGATCACCAATTAGGGTACGAAGGAGGAGCTTATGCACAAATAAGTGCTGCTGCAAAAAGGGCTTGGTGTAAATGACCTGCTAATGGAAGGCAAACTGAAGATTTATCTAAGATAAGGCAAGGGCCAGATGAGCCCTTTCAGGATTTTGTGGCCAGGCTCATGGAGACGGCTAAAAGACTAATAGGAGAATCAGATGCAGGACTAATCTTAGTAAAACAACTGGCTTATGAGAAGGCTAATTCCGCATGTCAGGCCGCTCTCAGACCTCATAGGAAGAAAGGGAATCTTGCGGATTATATTCGATTATGTGCTGATATTGGACCAGCATATACGCAGGGTCTAGCCATGGCCGCAGCATTACAAGGGAAAACAGTAAAAGAAGTGCTATTTCAACAAACTAGAAACAATCGAGGCAGATCTCTCCGCAGCCCTGGCTGTTGTTTTAAATGTCAGGAAACTGGGCATTTTGCTCGAAATTGTCCTCGAAACCGGTCCCCACAGAAGCCTCCACCTCGCTCACCAGGACTACGTCCTCAATGTGGGAAGGGATGTTACGAAATTTTGCAACAGAAACTTACTCCTCAAAAATAGAATTAGGAGAGGAGCTCTCAATACTGTTAATAATTTTCAAAAATTATCGAGAGATATTAATTGGCTCTGTCCTTCCCTTTACCCTCACATGTGCTTTAACTAATTTGTTCTCTATTTTAGAAGGGCCCACTGCATTGGATAGTCATTGGAAACTAACACCGCTGGTGGAAAAGGAATTCTATTAAATACTGTATTTTTGAAAGACGCTCTTGTAGTCACAAACTTGCATCGCTCAGGTTTCATTATTGTGTGGTAAAGGGTCTTTCTCTAACTTGAAATTTAAAAACTTTTTATGATTTTCTTTTTCTTTTATTGGTTAATTAGTCTAAAACTTAGGACATTTTAGCATGGAGTCAACAGTGAAGATAACTTGATTTTGTATTGGAAATGAGAAAAGTAATGACTAAATTACAAAATTCAGTGCTTTTTAAGGTACCTTTCTGTTCCTGTTTCTGTTAACCAGTCACCAGGGGTCCGTGGAGAGACGGGACGCAGTCATATCTCCCGGACCATGGCCAGGCAGCGGGACGCCGCCTCCTGTGCCCTGTTGTTAAAGTCTGTTTATTGTCTTTAGTCTTGTCTAAGTGGTAGGTGGCAAATTTCTCTAGGCCCACCTACACCTCAGTAATTGTCCTTGTCTGAGTGTCTTTTTGTGCTTTCTGTTTTGTGTTTTCTGCGCAAGCATTAGAGGGGAAAAAACCAGAGTTCACGGAAGACACCCTTGGGGGGTTGTCTCCTGGAACATTTCTAAGAAGGATAAGCTTATAAAACAAAAAGGGGGAATATGGTATACCCCAAGATAAAGGCTTAATATAGAGCATTATTTACTTTCTAAATTTTTAAAATAAAGATGAACAAGGTAGCACAGCAGCTCATCGGCATTGGGTGAAACAGGCCGGTGAGCCTTTGCAGCAGCCAGTATACTACAAGGATCTAACAGGGGATTGAGTGCCTGCTGAGATGCTGAAATGGGGCCGAGGTTTTGCTTATATCTCTACAGGAACAGAGAAAGCTGCTCCTGATGATGATGCTGATAGGCCATCTTCTGATGGCTGAAGGAGAGCTGTATTGGGCCTATGTACCGGATCCACCTATTTTGCATCTGTCCATTTGGGAAGGCCCAGAAATTGTGAGAGTAAATGACACACAGCTGTTAGATCAGCCATCTTTGGGGCAGAAGCAAGGAGTAAATGAACCAGAATTTAATTATACTGGAATGGTGAGAAGGATTGCCCATCTGCTTTAGTAAGGACAACACAAATCCTGGATTGGTCAGGTGGAACCAACGAACACACTGGAAGTTATAGATTGAACACCAGTTGGACAGTTGGGACTATGGTGGACTGATGAGGAGTTTCCTCAAACTTATGTGTGGAGGTTGAGCGCAGCTACGGGTGAACTGCGTCCTGGGGGAGGGGCTCTAAGAGGAATGCCACGCATGAATGTAACAGCATGTGTTGCTCCACCGCATGTGCTGTTGGTTGGTGAAATTAATATCAACATAGAAGGAGATTTAATGTTACATATTATAACTGTAATTTAACTAACTGTATTTCTTTTGTTTCGGAAGGAACTACTATAATGGTTTTCATCAAACCTCTTTTGTGATGATTCATGTTTATGTTACTGGGCCTTGGTATGCTGGCCAGGGTCCCCAGGTGTTAGTCTCATACTGTGCAAAATGCTAATAATTTGTCTAAAAATGTTACGATGGCTTTAGGGACCCAGGAAAATATTGACGACAAGTTAGAACAGAAGCTTGATGCATTATATAGTCTAGTTATGTATTTAGGAGATGAAATCCAAGGTCTAAAAGTGAGATCTCATTTAGAATGTCATGCAGCATATCAGTGGATTGGTGTTACCTCAAAAATTTATAATGAAAGTCAACATGGATGGGATCGCATGCGCTCTCATCTCCAAGGTGTCTAGTATAATGCTAACATGTCCTTAGATTGAATACGACTGCATAGAGAAATTCAGGGACTGTAGGAAGCGGGACCCCTTCAGTTTGATGCAGCTGAAGAAGCTTCAAAATTTTTACAACATCTAAAAAGCTTTTTACCATCTTGGTCTCCTTTGGGTCATTTGCTTATTTCGGTTTTAGCCTTGGGCCCTATAGGCCTATGTCTGCTTCCTCCTTTGATGAACTACTTCTTCAATTCCCTGCTAAATATTCGAGCAGAGATGTATGGTTTTAGGCTCCAGGCTCAGGCTTGAGCCAGTTATATGTTACATCTCCCATTTGCAGAGGCTGGTAGTCAAAGACGGGTAAGAATCCTCCAGGGCTGGGACCAACCTAAGACAGGGCATGATTGCAAGACTTTCATGTGCCAATGACGGGTAAGGCCTAGACCTGTGGGGGTCGCCTAAGACAGGCACAGTCTATCTGCACCATAGCTGCGAAAGCTTTGGCATTTTAATAAATAAAAAAGGGGGAGATGTCGGGAGCCGTTTTGAGACACTGAAGAAGTCACGTAGCTTATAGGCCATAAAGCAGTTACTGAGACGCTTAAACAATGGTTCAAGGAAGCAGGGATTTGAGCTAAACATTACTGACCCTGTAGGAGAGGTATGCCTCCTAAAGTAACCCTTTTAAGATAGTGGAATGTTTAACAGAAAGCAAGGATGTTTGCACCCTGAGGGAAGGATGTATAGGAACTTATGTAAATGTCAGCATTCCTATGGTAATGTCCTCTGTGCCTTGCTATTGTGTTCGAAAAGAAATGTAAGGGCTGTGCTAAATAAACTCAAGGCTGTAGCATTGACTGTATGCCCTCCTGAAGCGCTTTCCTGTCTTCTTTTTTTCCTTAGGCTTCATCTCCCTCTTTAAGGTGCTGTTCGACTTTAGCCAGCTGGCTCCTGCAGCAGGTCCGAGATGCGAGAGCGCCCACCCAGTCCTTCCGCACCGGCGGGAACCGGCCAAGGGCTGCGGTGCCTTAGCGCGGCCGGCGCTCGCTCCAGCCGCCTCTCTAGCGGAACCCCGCAGCACTGCCCCATCCCCTCCTTCGTGGCTCTCTCTGGGCCTCGCCGCGCCCTGGCGACCTGTGTTCTCCTTTCTCCTTCCCTCCTGGTCACTTGCTCTGTCTCTGGGTTTCTCTGTCTCTCTGTCTGTCTCTCTTGTTGGAGAGAGTCGATGTTGTTGCGGAGACATTTAGGAAGAAGAGTCGGAGTCTGGAAATGTTTTTACTAACATGGATAAGGGAGAGGAGGAGTGGCAAGGAATGGCAATGCTAGCAGCCCCTACCCCTGTCTCCACGGCTTTTTATTCTCTCTCGCAAAGCTGGCTTTACAAATCATCATTAATTACTATCAGGTTAGCAATTACAAACTACAGCCAATTCCCAGACTCAGCCTCAAGGCCACGACCGTGTTTTCAGCTATTTCTTCTCAGGTATCTCTTTCCCATCCGCATCCCTAGAGCAAGAAGTCCCAGAATAGGTCAGGCGTGTGCGCCCTCCCTGCAATGTTTCCTCGTGTGCAAGTCCACATCTGCTGCTGATGACCTTGTTGCTCCAAGCACCAGGCATCCCGTCAGGACTGCAGGCATTTCTCACGACAGATGTGAAAGCAAGGGGCAGCAGTTTGGGCTGCTCCCAGGACCCCGCGGAAGGCGAGGTCTGCGTCTGTCCAAAGCGATGCCATGGGGTGTGACCAGGGGCTCCGTTTGTGTTTGGGCAGGTCAGGCATGGCTTGGTGGGGGGAGCGGGGAGGTGTGCGTCTGGGTCAGGGCTGGAGACCAGACTTAGCCGGGCTGCAGGTACCTAGGTGCCCAGGTGGCCAAGAGCATGGCGGGCCACTCCCAGGGCGGGGTCCAGCCAAGCGGCCAAGACTAGGGAGGAAGATGGCCTGGGGCCTGGGTCAGTCACACTCACCTAGACCTCCGCACTACCTGGAACCAGTCAAGTCCCGCAGTGCCTTAGTCAAAACCCACACCCCCACAGGAGGTGTGCTGCAGGCATGGGCGTCTCTGGCACCGGGAAGGCCAGCCTCGAGCTCTTGGGGCGGCAGGCGACAGCCTCTCCTGCCTATGGCCACAGCACCCTGAACTGCCTGAACTTGAAAGCTAAGCAGGATCGGGCCTGGTTAGTATTTGGATTGGAGACCTCCTTGGGATACCGGGTGCTGTACACTTTTGCCACGCCCTCCTTTTGCCGCCCTCCAGCCAGGGTGCCCATGGACGCCCCCAGGCCCTGCTTGCTCGCTGTGTCGGGATCCCGGGCAGCCGCCCGAGCCCACTACATGACCGTCCATGCACCCTGCGCCACCGCCCACTTCCATGTGCTCTTCTTCGGCCAGCAGCCCTGGGCTGTTTTCTCTCTCCGCTTCAGGCCTTTCCCTTCCTGGGGTCCCTGGGGCAGAGCCCCAGGGGCCGAGAGCTCTGGATGGAGGGCGGGGTCGCGGGTCAAAGCGTTGCCCGGTGGTGTGGCCGCGTGTTTTTTGGGAGGGCCGGCTCCGCTTTGGCGGGGAGTGCAGGGGAGGGGTGGGTCTAGGTCAGGGCCACGGCCTGGACTTGGCGGTGCTGCACCTACCTAGGTGCCCATGTGGTCAAGAGATTGGCGGGCCACGCCCGGGCCCGGGTCCTGTCGAGCGGCCAAGACTGGTGAGGAGGGTGTCCCGGGGCCTGGTCCGTCCTGGGATGTGAGAGAGCCCACCGAGACCTTTGGCATGGCCGGGAACTGGCCAAGGCCTGGAATGAAGGGCGAGGCGTGCGCACTCTCCCCGGGCCCCCCGAAGCCGCGCGCACAGCGCTGGAGGGCTCAGAGTGCGGGCAGCCTATGCCGGCCGAGAGGCCTGCACCGCATCACCTCTGGGGCCAGTGCGGCGGCACGGTGGGGGTGACGCTGCCCGAGCGGGGCGCGAGTCGCAGAGGAGAGCGCTCGTCCACACCAGCTGCGGCCATGGCTGCTGCTCCTGCCCCGCTGCGGCTCTGAGGAGTCTAGCGGGGCAGGGACAGGAGAGGGGGACAGGGGCGGGGCGGGGAGGGACTGAGGGAGGGGTCAGGGAGCAGGGATAGGAGGAGAGGGCACCACCGAGGCGGGAGGTACAGGGGAAGCGTCAGGGGACGTGGCCGGGAGTGAGAAGGGATATGCAAAGGACAGACGTTATTTCAAAGTGTGGTAAGTACCAAATGTCTGGAGTTTTATTTTAATGGTGAGCAGAGCCCTTAAGGCCGGAAACGCTCTTCTCTGCTCCTTTCGTGTACTTTTTGAATTAGCACCAGAATTAGGTATTGAAATGTATTCCTTATCCTCTGCTGCCATCTCGTGTGCATTTGGGGAATAGCAGCAGAAGTTGTCTCAGGAAATGTTATTCCTTATCCTCTGCTGTTATCTCGTGTGCATTTTGGGAATTACACCTGAATATAGGTCATCAAGTGTAGTTTATTATGAATATTCATTCTCTGCTGCCATCTGGTGGGAAATGTGGAAATAACATGGCAGGGCTGCTCAAATTTATTTCTGCTGCTTTTTCATGTTCGTTTTGAAAATAGCACCCAGGCATGTCATTATGAAATGTTTTCCTATGCTGCCATCTCGTGGGTATTTTGATAAGTAACACCCAAGTGCATGTGATCATTAAAATTTATTTCGTGCGACCATCTGGAAACAGGTTCAGTTAGTACAATTCTTAAAGAGTAAAAAGAAAGACCTTTGGCTTAAAGTCCCCTCCCCCATCAGACTCTAAGGGCCCTGTCTATCTTTACATCATTTGTGCTTAAACATGGTCTGATGACCCTTATCAATAGTCAGAGGATCTTAGTCCCCAGGGCAATTATCAGGATTTGAGGGAGAAGACCTTTTTTTTTCTAAAGAAAGGGGCAAGTAATCCTAATTACTAAAAAGATTAACTCTTAAAGAGATAAACTATTTCACTCTCTGCTAAAAGATTAAGAAGTTTTAAAGTGGTGTCTTGTCTCAAACTCAGGTGCGGCTTCTGTAGGCAGACTTTGCTCTTTTTTAGGAAACACATTGGAAAAGGTTCTCAAGACTTTTGGAAGTACCATTGTGGGGAGGTAGACAGCATACCTTTGCAGCCCCCAGGTGGTGGAGATGGTGAGGAGAAGCTTTGTGCGCAAGCGTTGCTGTGGAGTGTTGGGTAGCAGGTTGAACTTGCTCAATAGTGGAGAAGTCTTCCAGTACAAAGAGATTTGGAGATTGGCGGGCTCTTTTTCAGATGCCGCCATTTTCCATGGCCCTCCTCCCTCGCTGATAAAAGATGCTTAGGCTCGAAGTTGTGCTTTAGTTGAACTTGTGAAAACTAGAGAGTCACCATTTTGCCATGGCTCCAGGAGAATTAATAGCTGGGATATCATCTCCTGGAAATGACTGTAGCTGAAAGATCTGGGACGTGTGTCGGCAGAGGTAAGCAGTATATTTGTTTACCCCGTAAGCCGTTTTGCTCGATTTCTGCAAGATTTGGGAGAATTTAGAAGAGCTGGCTGACTTTTTCCTGTCTAATACGTTAGAGGTGCATGAAAACTATTTTTAAAACTAAGCTATTTGGACTTGGTGACTCCCAGTTTTCTATACTGAAATTTTCCTCACAGAGTGTTCATGTTTTTCTGTGCTTTTGTCTTTCTTACTGTTATAAGATGGAAATACTATGGGGATAGAAATCCTCGGCTTCCTTGGCTAAGCTTTAAAATTTCTTCTTGGCCTATGTCATTGTTAAAGTTATTGGGCTGAGGATTGATTGTTTGTATTCGAAAACCTTTTAATTTGGAAAATATGTATGGAAACTCCCAATAGGAATTGTTTCATTAATCTTGGTAGAAATACTACATTCTAAAGACAAATGGATAGGAGCCAAATGAATTATTAATGTTTGGAATTAAGGTCTTTAGCTTATAAGGTATAATATATGGTAATATCAACATTAGGATAAAAAACGGTCAGGGAAAAATCAAGAAGTTTTCCAACAAGGTGGAACTTTAACAAATTGAAAAAGATGATATTGAGAATCGGTGTTGATCTCTCGGTTTGGGCAGAGTAAAGAAAGAATGGAATAAATCGTTGGGTTTACATCGTGTAGGGTATAGCTTAAATCTTTCTTTTCCTATCTTTCTCTACAGTAGTAGTGAACATTAATAGTATGGATAAATGTTTGTTAGTCACATCTGTAGGAATTTTCTTTGGTTCTCTGTTTCTCCTTGTCTGGTCATAGGGGTGATCAGGCAGGTCTAGAAAGCTAGCAGTACCTTGCAGGTTCTAAAAGCAGTCTGGTTTAATATCTACCAATTTGTGCACTTCTCCTGCCTTAACCCTGTATCAGTTGTTGGAACAGATTTTAAAAGATGTAAAAACATCAGAAATCTGACCCAAATGGAGGCTGATTTTTCCAAGTCTGATCGTAATTACATGGAAGGTCTGAGCATCTTCCAGGGTCCTTCTGCTGAGTCTGTTAGAAATGCCAACACAGGCTATTACTGCTTGAGACAGTTTGAGCTAAACTAAGGAAAACTATTTGAAAGGGTCACTTTTAAAAACAGCAGGTCTCCTTTGTGTCTCCCTAATCCTCTTTTCCTGTCCCTCTTAAACATTGGGAAGAACTATTTAAAAACCTTTGCATTATCAGCTTTTCAGTAGATTGGAAAAGGCTCCACGCTATCAGCTTCTATAGATATGCTAATTGGAGAAGTTCTTCCCAAAGAGAGATTTGGAGAATCCCCGCTCTTTTTTAGATCCTGCCCCTTTCCATGCCCCTCCTTCCTCTCTTTGTGGTAAAAGATGCCTGTGTTTGACAATTCAGTCAAGTGGATTTGAGAAAACAAGAAAGCTGCCATCTTGTTATGGCACCAGGAGAATTCACGGTTGGGATACGCTAGCTCCTGGAAAAAGCTGTAGCAGCGCGATGATGTTGGAGTGTTGGCAGAGGTAAAAAAGTATCTTTGTACTGTTGGCCTTTGTGTTCTGTATATGCACATGGTTTGGGAGAATGTCTAAGAGTGATGTCATTTTTTCCCCTCTAATTCATTTAGATGGGCACAAAAAATTAGTGAGGAGAGTACTTGGACTTAGTGACTCACGGTTTTCTTCTTTGAAAGTTTCCTGGTATTTTGATAAAGGCGAAATTTAAAACCACAGGTCTCCCTCGTCTATCCCTGTTCCTGTTTTCCCTGCCTCAAAAGCTGTGAAAAATAACTAAAAGCTCTTTGCATAATCACTTTAGCAATATATAGAAAGGCTCCAAGTAGGAGCCCAGTCACCAGCTTTGACCTGCCTCCCACAATGTGCCATTGCTTTCTGGGTTGCCTCAATAAAATTTACCTGTGGAGCTCTTCTCATTTTCATGCTTATGGAAATTCCAGGTGAACATATAATAAAGTTCGTAGTCCCAGTATGGAGTCTTAGGTCAAAGTTAGAAGTGTTGTGAGTTCATTGTCTTCTGTAAGTTTAGATTGGCAGTTTAAGGTATTTGGGAAGCCAGCTCATGATTAGATGGTGAAGAGTTTTCTGTAGGTTTGACATTGACTGGCTGTTTGCTTCTAGGAGGTATTGAGGTACAGCAGGGTAAGAGGCTGTGGTCAGCGATTAGGTGAGGTTTTGGGGTCTCAGGGACAAGACTACTGGGTAGGAGCTGGGAGTGTGGGTCTTGGTGGGATTTGCCAATCATGGGAAACCCAGGCATCAGGGCTCTGGTCTGCAGCCTAGGCTAAATCTTAGGTACACTCTACCTAACATCTATGTGACGAGCACGGACGCATGTGACCAGGCATGAGTCTTGAGTCACATACTTGTGACCCACCGTGAACCCATATATTCCTTCTGCAGGCAGACTGTTCTCTGTCTTCTCAATAAGCACACTTGAGTTTTTTCAAGGCTTGCGGAAGCACCTTAGTGGGGAGGTAGTCAGTGTACGTTTGCAGCCCCCAGGTGGTGGGCGGTGGGACTGTCCTGACATAAATGGTGAGGAGAGGCTTTGCCTGAAAGCATGGCTGTGGGATGTTGGGTGGGGGATTAAAGTTCAGAGGACCCAGGAGAGAAATGGTTTGGTGTGGAAAACTCGGTTATGTTTTATTTTACTTGAGGTAGAAGAGAGGGAGGGTGACTAGTACTTAAGATGTATTTATCTATTTTTTGCTTCACAATATACCAAATCTAAGGATGTTTGTGTTCTTTAGTCTATATGTAAAGGGGAATTGCTTCTATCATAATTCCATCTTGCCTTTCCCTCAGGCTAAGTACTCCTTCAACAGATATGCTAAATAGTGAAGAAGTCTTGCAGAACAAAGATTTGGAGATTTTGGAGGGCTCTTTTAGGTCCCACTTTTTTCCATGCCCCTCTTCCCATAGTGATAGAAGATGGTTGGGCTTGAAGGTGACTGTAGTTGAATATGGGAAAACTAGAAAGTTGTCTTTTTTTTTTCTTTGTCCCCAGGAGAATTAATGGCTGGGATACTACTAACTCCTGGAAACTGCTTTGGCTGAGTGGTCTTGGACGTGTGTCGGCAGAGGTAAGCAGTACATATATTTGTTCATTCTGTCTGCCTTTTCGGTATATTCTGTGGGGTTTGGGATACATCAGAAGAGGTGGCAGACTTTTTTTCTCTAATATGTTTAGATGTGCATGAAAACTATTTGTGAAGCCAAAGTACTTGCACTCAGCGACTCCTCGTTTTCTTTATGGAAACTTTCCTTGCTGAGCTGGCCATGTTTTGCTGTGCTTTTGTCTTTCATGCTGTAATAAGAAGGAAATAATGAGAAGATTTGAAGCCTTAGTTTCCTTGGCTAAGGTGTAAAACGCCTTACTGATTTTCATCATTGCTAAAGTTATTGGTTTGATGATCGATTGTTTGTATTGAAAAACCTTTTAATTTGGAAAATATTTATGATAACTCACGAGAGCAATTTTTCATTAAAACTGGTAGATATACCACATTTTAAAAATAAATGGAGAGAAGCAAAATGAACTATTTTAAAAGTTTTGAATTACTTCTTTAGCTTTTTGGGTATTATAGTACATGGCAATATCAACATTAGGTTTAGAAGGCAGAAGGAGAAAAATCAAGTTTCCCAACAAGGTGCCACTTGTAAAAATTATTGTTAATAGAGCATTTTGATGATTGGTTTTGATCTCTTGGTCTGTGCAGGGTAAGTAGAGAATGGAATAAATTGTGTTTTCATTGTGTAGGGTACATCTTACATTTTGTTTTCCCGTTTTCCTCCTATAGTAAACATTAACAGTATGGAAAATCAGTTCCTATTCTCTGCAGGAATCTTTGTTCTGTAGGTTTCTCCTTGTCCGGTCATAGGCATGATCAGGCATTTTCCAAAAGCTAGAGGTACCTTGCAGGGTCTGAAAACAGTCTGGTGTAATATTCACCACTTTATTTAGTTCTCCTGCTTTATCCCTGTATCAGAATGGTAACAGATTTCAAAAGATGTAAAAAGATAAGAAATCGGACTAAAATGGAGAAGGATTTTTCAAAGTGATCATAATTCCAAGGAAAGTTTCAGCATTTCCCAGGGCCTTCCTGCCGAGTCTACCAGAAATGCAAACACAAGCCACTACTGCCTGAGGCAGTTTGAGCTAAAGTGAGGGGGAAAAAATTGAAAGTGCCCATTGTAAAAACACTGGGTCGCCTTTGTGTGTCCCTAATCCTCTTTTCCCGTCCTTAGGAATTGGTAAGAACTACTAAAACACCTTAGCGTTATCACCTTATCTGTAGATAGGAAGAGGCCACAATCTAATAGCTTCCATAGATGTGCTCATTGGTGGAGAAGTTCTGCCTGAATAAAGAGATTTGGAGAATCTGGCTTTTTTAAAGATTCCGCGCCTTTCCACAGCCTTCCTCATCTGGTGATAAAAGATGCCTGTGCGTGAAAGTTCAGTTAAGTGGATTCACGGTTGGGATACTGCTAGTTCCTAGAAACAGCTGTAGCAGAAATGATGGAGAGTTGGGAGAAGTAAGCTATATCTTTCCTTATGTATCCTGTTTTCCTTTGTGTTCTATTTGTACATGGTTTGGGAGAATGTCGCCGTGCTGTCGGTGATTTTCCTCTAATACATCTATGTGGGCATGAAACGTTAGTAGAAGCGAGTACTTGGACTTAGTGACTCACACTATTCTTTATGGAAAGTTTCCTGCCCCTTTGAAAAGGGTCACTTTGAAAAACACAGGTCTCCACTGTCTATCCGTGTGCCCCTTTATCCTGCCTCCTTAAAAGTTGTGAAAAATAACTAAAACGTCTTAGCATAATCACCTTAGCAATACACAGAAAGGCTCCAAGTAGGAGCCCAGGAACCAGCTTCGACCTCCCTCCCACTCTGTACCATTGCTTTCTGTGTCGCCCTACTACAACTTCCCTGTCGATCTCTTATTTTCATGCCTATGTAAATTCCATGTTAGCATAAAATGAAATTCCTAGTCCCAGTCTTCAGTGTCAGGTCTAATTTAGAAGTGATGTGAGTCTGTCGTCTCTTGGAAAATTAGATCGGCAGGTAAAAATATTGTGAAACTAGCTTGTCGTTCTTAGGTACTGATGGGTTTTCTATGGGTTTGACCGGCTGTTTGGTCTTAGGAGGTGTTGAGGTGCAGTGGGGTAGAGGGCGGGGTCAGGCATGAGGTGAGGTCTCAGGATCAAAGGGACAAGAGTTCCGGGAGTGAGAGTCCTGGGACAGTTTGCCAATCTGTGAACTCAGGCTCCAGGGATGTGGTCGGTTCCCGGGCTACACCCATCGTGATCCCTCCATGCTTTTCATTACCTACCTTTGAGTCACATTCACGTGACTGAGCATGGTCACACGTGACCCGTCATGACTCTCGATTCCCGTTCTTGCGACCCAGCACGAACCCACACATTTCTGCAGGTAGACTTTGCTCTGCCTTTTTATTAAGCACGGTAGAGAAATTTCACGAGGCTTTTGGCGGTTCCATCACGGTGAGGCAGTCAGTGTCCCTTTGGCTCCCCCAGGTGGTGTGTGTTGGGACTGCCATGAAAAGAAAGGGTTCACGAGAGGCTTTGTGTGTGCAAGGAATGCTGTGGGGTGTGGATAGAGGGTTGATCAGAGGAACTAGGAGAAGATCGCTTTGATTTGTAAACATTTGGATTTTGTTATTTGTGGTGTAAGATAGTGAGGGTGCCTATAGGGTAGCACTAAAATCGGTTTCGCTTTTTTGTGTGTCATATTATATAGCAACTGAAGATATCTGGGTCCATCAGTGTACAGATAATGGGGGACAGCATCTATCTCAACTCTAGCCCGCATTGTCCCTAGTCTAACGACTGCTTTCCTGGATATGCTGATTGATGGAGATATTTCATAGTGAATAGAGAAATTGGGGGGGTTTACGTATTGCCTCTTTTAACCCCTCCTTTTTTAAGAGTGAAAAATTCTCCAGTAAATTAGTCACTAGGGCAGGTCAGGGAGTGATATCTTTAAGCGCCAGCTCCCAAGGGGAAAAAAAAAAAAGCAAACAACATCATTGCCAGGATGCAGATAACAGAACTGTCTACCAGGCCCAATCTGCTATAAGATTTAAGAGTCCCCCAGAAACAACATTTTTGCATCAGACGATAACAGCCAACTTCTGCTTCTATAATCCGCTTCATGTATAACTAGGGTGTAGTTCTAGGAGATGTCCTGTGCACAGATACACTAATGGGTAACTTCTGCCTCAGTAAACCTGCTTGCTTGTTTGATGTGGTTTTAGGCTTTAGAAGCTACCTCCTCTGAAAGCTCGGGGCCGGTTCTCTGGTGGGGAGAGTCAGTCGCCGGCCAGCTAATAAAGGCTCATGATTCATCACAATTGGCTCCATGGGTCTCAGATTTGCACACACCACAACACTCCCTCCCTCGGTGATAAAAGTTGCTCGGTCTCGAAGGCGCACTGAGATTGGATTTGAGAACTAGAAAGCTGCCATCTTCACATGGCACCAGGAGACTTAATGCCTGGAATACTGCTATCTCCTGAAAACTACTGTAGCTGTGAGAGAACAGGGGTGTGTTGGCAGAGGTAAGCAGTCTACTCATCCCATCAGCCTTTTTAGTCTATTTCTGCAGGGTTTGGATGAATTTAGTAGAGTCGCCAGTCATTTTTACTAACACTTGAAGACGGCCATGAAAAAATATTTGCGAAGCCGGCCACTTGGAGTTAGCCACCCCCGGCTTCCTTTGTTGAATTTATTTTTTGACGGATGGTCATTTTTTTTTGTGACTGTGGCTTTTGTGTCCTTTTCATAAAAAGGAGATGCCATAGGAGGCGAGAAATGTAAACACAGGCCACAACTGCCTGAGTAGAGACTTCCTTGGAGGTGATCCCTCTATCCCTGCTCTAGGAAGCGAGGGGAAGTGTAAGGGGGCACCTGGAATACACGACAGTAGAGATTTGGAAGCGATTCTTCCCGTCTTGCCAAAGCCCATTATGTGAAGGGCTACGGGGTGCTGGAAAACGTGGGAAGAGAGACCTCGAGGCAAATTCTTTCTTGTGGCATAAGCTTGGTATGTGAGGGATCTAGGAGGTCCTGGAAAAATGGTTGAGAAGAGACTTTGAGGGGCACGCTCCATCCCGGCTTCTGCCAGATTGTGGGGGGCAGAGGAGCTCCTCGCGTAAGGGACTAGGGTAGTCTTGGGGGTCGTTATGTCCTCTCCCCTCTCCCAAGCCTGTAACTGGCAGAGGGGGTCATCCTGTGGCCCAGCTGAGATGAATCTTAGAGTCGACTTGTCTATTTCAGCTGTGCCCCCGTGTGAGCGGCAGAGGGCGTCACGTGAGCACCAACAATAGGGGTTACACTTCAAGCCTGAGGAGTTCTCAGGAACACTGTGTCCAGGCTGGTTTACGTCAATACTTCTGACCAGTTTTCTGATTATTATTACCTCAGGCCCAAATAAAGGAAGCACTTCCCATGGGCGATGTTTATGAAATACTGGTCCCAGAAGGAGGGGCACGTGGGCGGAGCTTGCGTGAGAGTCTGGGGCGCGTGGGCGGTCCTGGCGCAAGAGACCAGGGCGCATGGACAGTGCTCCCGCGTGCACCCGGGGCGTGTGGGCAGTCCCCCGCGAGCGCCAGGGCCCGTGGGCTGTCCCCGCGCGAGCCCCCGGGGCGCGTGGGCGGTCCCCGCGCGAGTGCCCCGGGCGCGTGGGCGGTCCCGGCGCGAGAACCAGGGGCACCTGCGCTGAGCTCACACAAGAGCCCAGGGCGCATGGGCGGTCCCTGTGCAAGAACCAGGGGCACCTGCGCTGAGCTAGCTCAAGAGCCCTGGGCGGGGCGTATGGGCGGTCCTCGCGCCAGAGCCAGGGGCGCGTGGGTGGTCCCCCCGCAAGAGCCCGGGGCGGGTGCGCTGAGCTCATGCTAGAGCCCGGGGCGCGTGGAGGGTGCTCACACGAGAGCCCGGGGCGCGTGTGGGGTCCCGCGCGAGAGCCCGGGGCGCAGAGGGGGGGCGTGGGGGAAGGGCCTGTGGGCGGTCCTCCCGCGAGCCCCCGTGGTGCATGGGCGGTCCCTGCGCAAGAGCCCAGGGCGCGTGGGCGGTCCTGGCGCAAGAGACCAGGGCGCATGGGCAGTGCTCCCGCGTGCACCCGGGGCGTGTGGGCAGTCCCCCCCCCCCGCCCCCGCGCGAGCTCCAGGGCCCGTGGGCTGTCCCCGCGCGAGCCCCCGGGGCGCATGGGCGGTGCTCCCGCGAGCGCCCCGGGCACGTGGGCCGTCCCGGCGTGAGAACCAGGGGCACCTGCGCTGAGCTCACGCAAGAGCCCAGGGCGCATGGTCGGTTCCTGTGCAAGAACCAGGGGCACCTGCTCTGAGCTAGCTCAAGAGCCCGGGGCGTATGGGCGGTCCTCGCGCCAGAGCCAGGGGCGCGTGGGCGGTCCCCATGCAAGAGCCCGGGGCAGGTGCGCTGAGCTCATGCTAGAGCCCGGGGCGCGTGTGCGGTCCTCACGCGAGAGCCCGGGACGCGTGGAGGGTGCTCACACGAGAGCCCGGGGCGCGTGTGGGGTCCCCGCGAGAGCCCGGGGCGCAAGGGCGGTACCCCCCCCCCCCCCCCCCGGAGAGGGGGGGCGTGGGGGAAGGGCCTGTGGGCGGTCCTCGCGCTAGAGCCCAGGGCGCGTGGGCGGTCCTCCCGCGAGCCCCCGTGGTGCATGGGCGGTCCCCGCGCAAGAGCCCAGGGCGCGTGGGCGGTGCTCCCGCGAGCGCCCGGGGCGCGGGGGCGGTCCTGGCGCGAGAACCAGGGACACCTGCGCTGAGCTCGCGCAAGAGCCCGGGCGTATGGGCGGTCCCCGCGCGAGAACCAGGGGCACCTGCACTGAGCTCGCGCAAGAGCCCGGGCGCGTGGGCGGTTCCTGCGCGAGAACCAGGGGCACCTGCACTCAGCTCGCGCAAGAGCCCGGGGCGCGTGGGCGGTCTTCGCGCGAGAGCCAGGGGCGCGTGGGCGGTGCTCCCGGGAGAGCAGCCATAAAAACTCTCAGTTCTGAGGCAACTTCAGTCAGTGCAGCATCGTTCCTGGAGGTGTCGCGTTGCCGGAACAAGGTACCGCCGCGTCCACACCTGGTTTTCCTCAGCATCTTCTTGGGAGTTTGATCCGCAGGAGGAACAGGTAGGGAGAAGCTTCTTCGTGTGGGAATTCGTCCTGAGGAGGTGGCTTAGAAGTATCTGTCTTCTGAGGCCCTCGTAGAGCAAGGGCCGTTGTAGAAAAATTTTTTTTCTCTGGTCGTCAGCTAGTGCTCAGTGTTGTTTTTCGTGCGGCTGCCCGCTACCCCCAGCGACAACGGTGTGGTTTTAATTTGGGGCTCCATAATGCTCCATTTATCCTCGTGTTTGCTGTTATGCCAATGGCACCCTCTTTTGATGACTAGTTTTTGTTTTTTTTTTTTCTTCTTGGAGTCAGCGTGCTGTGGAATATAGTAATGGAAACATTCCACCGCATGTAGCGCATCCCGGGGCGTTCATCCCCGACACCTGGTACAGCGGGTGCCGATAGAGCGGCAGGTGTCTCCAATGAGTATGAGCAGCGCAGCAAGAGAGTAGCTTCTCTGCCTTGAGTGAACCGCGGCTGCGTACTGCTCTTTTATAATTCCTTTTCTGGTTTTCTGGCATGGTATTGGCATGGTCGTTCCTAACTAGTAAAAGTTTAGAGAGCGTTCCATAGCGGGGCCAAAATTTTTTTTGCCCTGGACTCAGACTCCGCAGCTGTCCTTGCTTTTCTAGATTTGCTATTTCATACACAGGAGTCCCGTTTGGTTTATTGGTTTACCCAAAACAGGTGTGCCACCCCAGGGTCTCCTGTGGTGATTCAATGATGACATCATTGGGGCTTTCACCTAATTCCCTGTTAAACTCCCAACACCTGTCCCAACGTGGAAAGTGGGTTTCTTTTCAATTCTGATCCGTGTTTATATTTCTGAAGTGGGTAATGAGACTTACTTCCCCAATGTTTATTGTTTTTTAATGACTGAGTGTTGTTTTCTGGCTAGCTCGTTTTACTTTGGATGTTTTTAGTGGTTTGCGAATTTTTTCTGAATTTTGTTCTTTACCTCCAAATAACTACATGAAAAAACACTTACCATTAAAAACGTTCAAATCACATGTTTATTGCATTTAACGCATTTTCAATGTGGTACGAAACTCAGCTGTATCCATTCTCAGAAGGTTTTTTTCCCCTTCCAGGGTACCTATATCCAAGAAAGAGTAATTGTTCGTTCCCTTATCTAGTCTCTGTGAACCACATTTCAGTTCAGATCTTACTCGATAGAAAGTCATCCTCCATCATGTCATGTTAATTGATCATAACTATTTGGTATTAATTATGGGCTCTTAATTTAGTTCTCTTGTACGTATTTTTTCATGTCATGGAATGATTCCGTTACTGACCGAATCATGTAAGCTCCATGAAATTATGAAAAAATCTAAAAACGTTTCATACTTCGGGGTGAGGGTGACAACCTTACATGTTAGTACAGTGCATCAGCCTCCCATTTGGTGGTGCAGGTGAAAACATACCTGTTATGCTGAGTCATAAAAGAAAGGTAAGTAAAACTTTAATGTCAATAAGCGGATGTTACTGTTAATACATATGCGCTATTCTAACATTGTCTTTTACAGCGTGCAGTCTAATAAAGTTCGTTTTAAAAATTGTATGAGGTAGGAGCCTCATACATTGTCTACTGTCATTATTTCAATTTTTTTTTTTTTTTTTTTTTTTTTTTTTAGAGTATCAGTTACCGTGAAGAGGTTAGGGTCCACCGGTAGCTCGTTTGACTCCGGCTTCTCTGATGTCTGGCATTGGACTTTGGGGTAGGGGCCCTATCACGCCGTCCGGTATCGTTGTCCGCGGTCAGGGTCTGGGCCCGGCGTCCTGTGTCCAGCATCGGTCGTCCGCGGTCGGGGTCCGGCATCCGGGCCGGGGTCGGGGTCCGGGCGCGGCGTACGGTGTCCGGCATCGGGCGTCCACGGTCGGGGTCCGGCTTCTGGGCCGGCGTCGGGGTCCGGGCGCGGCGTCGGGTGTCCGGCATCGGGCGTCCGCGGTCGGGGTCTGGCTTCCGGGCCAGGGTCGGGGTCCGGGCGCGGCGTGCGGTGTCCGGCATCGGGCGTCCGCGGTCGGGGTCCGGCTTCCGGGCCGGGGTCGGGGTCCGGGCGCGGCGTCCGGTGTCCGGCATCGGGCGTCCGCGGTCGGGGTCCGGCTTCCGGGCCGGGGTCGGGGTCCGGGCGCGGCGTCGGGTGTCCGGCATCGGGCGTCCGCGGTCGGGTCCGGCGTCTGGGCCGGGGTCGGGGTCCGGGCGCGGCGTGCGGTGTCCGGCATCGGGCGTCCGCGGTCGGGTCCGGCGTCCGGGCCGGGGTCGGGGTCCGGGCGCGGCGTGCGGTGTCCGGCATCGGGCGTCCGCGGTCGGGTCCGGCTTCCGGGCTGGGGTCGGGGTCCGGGCGCGGCAGCCGCTGTCCGGCATCGGGCGTCCGCGGTCGGGGTCCGGCGTCCGGGCCGGGGTCGGGGTCCGGGCGCGGCGTCGGGTGTCCGGCATCGGGCGTCCGCGGTCGGGGTCCGGCTTCCGGGCCGGGGTCGGGGTCCGGGCGCGGCGTCGGGTGTCCGGCATCGGGCGTCCGCGGTCGGGGTCCGGCTTCCGGGCCGGGGTCAGGGTCCGGGCGCGGCGTCCGTCATCGGGCGTCCGCGGTCGGGGTCTGGCTTCCGGGCCGGGGTCGGGGTCCGGCCACGGCGGCCGGTGTCCGGCATCTGGCGTCCGCGGTCGGGGTCCGGCTTCCGGGCCGGGGTCGGGGTCCGGGCGCGGCGCGCGGTGTCCGGCATCGGGCGTCCGCGGTCAGGGTCCGGCTTCCGGGCCGGGGTCGGGGTCCGGGCGTGGCGGCCGGTGTCTGGCAGCCGGCGTCGGGCGTCTGGCTACGGACGTTCCGTGGTCGGTGTCCCAGCTCCATTGTCCAGTGTCCAGCATCTTTTTAGCTTCCAAAGGATAGCTTAGTGTGGGGTTATAGATACCAGGGAAAGGTTCAAAATCAGAGATTGGGGTTAGGTGGGTTAGAGTGGCAGGAGGGTGAGGATAGGGCCGAAGGTAGTTAGGGTGAGTGTGAGAGTATAGGGTGAGGGTTTGAGGGTGAAGTGTAGGATGGAGAGGAAGGAGTGTAAGCTAGAGGCTATGGGGCTGGAATAACTGTTGGAGTGGGGTTAGGGTTAAGATAGTTAAGGTTTATTTTAAAGGTTATATTCTGGTTTATTTGTAGGGTTAGGGCTAGGCTGATGGGTAGACTGTGAGGGCTAGAGTGAGGGCTAGGCTGTCAGGGGTAGACTGTGAGGGCTAGGCTGTCAGCGCTAGGCTGTGAGGGTAGACTGTGAGGGCTAAGGTAGGATAGGCTGGCACGGTAAGGCTGAGAGGGCAAGATTGGTAGAACTAGACTGAGGGCTAGGGTGTCAGGGTAGACAGAGGGCTAGGCTGCCAGGGACAGACAGAGGACTAGTCTGGCAGGGCTAGACTATGAGGGCTAGGCTGGCAGGACTAAAGTTAGCGGTAGGCTGGCATGGCTAGACTGTGAAGGCTAAGCGTTCAGGCGTCGAACGGTGAGGACTAGGCTGTCAGGGCAAGGATGCCAGGGTAAGGCTCATAGAAAAAGCCTCGCAGGGTTAGGATGGCAGCGGTATGCTGGCAGAGCTAGACTGTTAAAGATAAGGTTAGGGCAAGGCTGACAGGGCAAGATTGGCAGGGCCAGACTGAGGGCTGTCTGCCAGGGCTAAGGTTAGGGCTATGCTGGCAGGGCAAGGCTGGCAGGGAAAGATTGGCAGGGCTAGACTGAGGGCTAGTCTTTCATGAGTAAGGTAGGGCTAGGGTGTCAGGTGACAGGTGAGGGATCAGCTGGCAGGGTAAGGCTGAGAGGGCAAGATTGGCAGAACTAGACTGAGGGCTAGGCTGGCAGGGCTAGACTGAGGGTAGGCTGGCAGGACTAAGGTTAGCGGTAGGCTGGCAGGGCTAGACTGTGAAGGCTAAGCATTGAGGCATCGAAGGGTGAGGACTAGGCTGTCAGGGCAAGGATGCCAGGGCAAGGCTCATAGAAAAAGGCTCGCAGGGCTATGCTGGCAGGGTTAGACTGTTAAAGATAAGGTTAGGGTAAGGCTGGCAGGGCTAGGCTGGCAGAGCAAGGCTGTGAGGACTAGGCTTACAGGGCAAGGCTGGCAGGGCTAGACTGTGAGCGGTAGTCTGTCAGGGCTAGTCGGTCAGGGCTAAGGTTAGGGCTAGGCTGCCAGGTCTCATGGTAGGGCTAGGCTGGCAGGGGAAGGCTGGCAGGGCAAGGCTGACAGGGAAAGATTGGCAGGGGTAAACTGAGGGTTAGTCTTTCAGGGGTCAGTTAGGGCTAGGGTGTCAGGTCCCAGGTGAGGGATTAGCTGGCAGGGTAAGGCTGTGAGGGCAAGATTGGCAGAAGTAGACTGAGGGCTAGGCTGGCAGGGTCAACTGAAGACTAGGCTCACAGCGCCAGACAGAGGGCTAGACTGAGGGCAGCATCGCAGGGTTAGAGTACGAGGGCTAGGCTTGCAGGACTAAGGTTAGCGGTAGGCTGTCAGGGCTAGACTGTGAAGGCTAAGTGTTCAGGCATAGAACAGTGAGGACTAGGCTGCCAGGGCAACGCTGCAGGGCAAGGCTCATAGGAAATGGCTTGCAGGGCTAGGATGGCAGGGCTGTGTTGGCAGGGCTAGACTGTGAAAGATAAGGTTAGGGTAAGGCTGACAGGGCAAGATTGGCAGGGCTAGACAGAGGGCTTTCTGTCAGGGCTAAGGTTAGGGCTATGCTGGCAGGGCAAGGCTGCAGGGGTAGTGTGTCAGGGCTAGGCTGGCAGAGCAAGGCTGTGAGGACTAAGCTGACAGGGCAAGGATGGCAGGGCTAGACTGTGAGCGGTAGTCTGTCAGGGCTATGCTGCCGGTCTCAGGGTAGGGCTAGGCTGGCAGGGAAGGCTGGCAGGGCAAGGCTGACAGGGAAAGATTGGCAGGGCTAGGCTGAGGGCTAGTGTTTCAGGGGTAAGGTAGGCTAGGGTGTCAGGTCCCAGGTGAGGGATCAGCTGGCAGGGTAAGGCTGAGAGGGCAAGATTGGCAGAACTAGACTGAGGGCTAGGCTGGCAGGGCTAGACTGAGGCTAGTCTTTCAGTCCTCAGGGTAGGGCTAGGTTGGTAGGGTAAGGCTGAGAGGGCAAGATTGGCAGAACTAGACTGAGGGCTAGGCTGGCAGGGTCAGACTGAGGACTAGGCTCACAGGGCCAGACAGAGGGCTAGACTGAGGCAGGCTGGCAGGGCTAGACTGTGAGCGGTAGTCTGTGAGGGCTAGTCGGTCAGGCCTAAGGTTAGGGCTAGGCTGCCAGGTCTCAGGGTAGGGCTAGGCTGGCAGGGGAAGGCTGACAGGGCAAGGCTGACAGGAAAGATGTCAGGGCTAGGCTGAGGGCATCTCTGTCAGGGCTAAGGTTAGGCTATGCTGGCAGGGCAAGGCTGTCAGGGGCAGTCTGTCAGGGCTAGGCTGGCAATGCAAGGCTGTGAGGACTAAGCTGACAGGCAAGGCTGGCAGGCCTAGACTGTGAGCGGTAGTCTGTCAGGGCTAGGCTGCCAGGTCTCAGGATAGGGCTAGGCTGGCAGGGGAAGGCTGGCAGGGCAAGGCTGACAGGGTAAGATTGGCAGGGACAGACTGAGGGCTAGTCTGTCAGGCCTCAGGGTAGGGCTAGGCTGGCAGGGTAAGGATGAGAGGGCAAGATTGGCAGAACTAGACTGAGGGCTATGCTGGCAGGGCTAGACTGTGAAAGATAAGGTTAGGGTAAGGCTGACAGGGCAAGATTGGCGGCGTAGACTGAGGGCTTCTCTGTCAGGGCTAAGGTTAGGGCTATGCTGGCAGGGCAAGGCTGGCAGGGTAGTGTGTCAGGGCTAGGCTGGCAGAGCAAGGCTGTGAGGACTAAGCTGACAGGGCAAGGCTGGCAGGGCTAGACTGTGAGCGGTAGTCTGTCAGGGCTAGGCTGCCAGGTCTCAGGGTAGGGCTAGGCTGATAGGGAAAGATTGGCAGGGCTAGGCTGAGGGCTAGTCGTTCAGGGGTAAGGTAGGGCTAGGGTGTCAGGTCCCAGGTGAGGATCAGCTGGCAGGGTAAGGCTGAGAGGGCAAGATTAGCAGAACTAGACTGAGGGCTAGGCTGGCAGGGCTAGACTGTGAGCGGTAGTGTGTAAGGGTAGGCGGTCAGGGCTAAAGTTAGGGCTAAGGTTAGGGCTAGGCTGCCAGGTCTCAGGGTAGGGCTAGCCTGGCAGGGGAAGTCTGGCAGGGCAAGGCTGACAGGGTAAGATTGGCAGGGCCAGACTGAGGCTAGTCTGTCAGGCCTCAGGGTAGGGCTAGGCTGGCAGGGTAAGACTGAGAGGGCAAGATTGCCAGAACTAGACTGAGGGCTAGGCTGGCAGGGTCAGCCTGAGGACTAGGCTCACAGCGCCAGACAGAGGGCTAGACTGAGGGCAGGCTGGCAGGGCTAGACTGAGGGTAGGCTTGCAGGGCTAGAGTACGAGGGCTAGGCTTGCAGGACTAAG
Organism: Eonycteris spelaea; assembly: GCA_003508835.1. Lineage (NCBI taxonomy): Eukaryota > Metazoa > Chordata > Mammalia > Chiroptera > Pteropodidae > Eonycteris > Eonycteris spelaea. The sequence goes on along the minus strand of PUFA01000878.1, from coordinate 44,183 downwards.
GTTAGCAGTAGGCTGTCAGGGCTAGACTGTGAAGGCTAAGCGTTCAGGCGTAGAACAGTGAGGAGTAGGCCGCCAGGGAAAGGCTGCCAGGGCAAGGCTCATAGGAAAAGGCTCGCAGGGCTAGGATGGCAGGGCTATGCTGGCAGGGCTAGACTGTGAAAGATAAGGTTAGGGTAAGGCTGACAGGGCAAGATTGGCAGGGCTAGACTGAGGGCTTCTCTGTCAGGCTAAGGTTAGGGCTATGCTGGCAGGGCAAGGCTGCCAGGGGTAGTCTGTCAGAGCTAGGCTGGCAATGCAAGGCTGTGAGGACTAAGTTGACAGGGCAAGGCTGGCAGGCCTAGACTGTGAGCGGTACTCTGTCAGGGCTAGGCTGCCAGGTCTCAGGGTAGGGCTAGGCTGGCAGGGGCAGGCTGGCAGGGCAAGGCTGACAGGGTAAGATTGGCAGGGACAGACTGAGGGCTAGTCTGTCAGGCCTCAGGGTAGGGCTAGGCTGGCAGGGTAAGGCTGAGAGGGCAAGATTGGCAGAACTAGACTGAGGGCAGGCTCGCCGGGCTAGAGTACGAGGGCTAGGCTTGCAGGACTAAGGTTAGCGGTAGGCTGTCAGGGCTAGACTGTGAAGGCTAAGCGTTCAGGCATAGAACAGTGAGGACTAGGATGCAGGGCAAGGATGCCAGGGCAAGGCTCATAGGAAAAAGCTCGCAGGGCTAGGATGGCAGGGCTACGATGGCAGGGCTTATGCTGGCAGGGCTAGACTGTGAAAGGTAAGGTTAGGGTAAGGCTGATAGGGAAAGATTGGCAGGGCTAGACTGAGGGCTTCTCTGTCAGGGCTAAGGTTAGGGCTATGCTGGCAGGGCAAGGCTGGCAGGGCAAGGCTGTCAGGGGTAGTCTGTCAAGGCTAGACTGGCAGAGCAACGATGTGAGGACTAAGCTGACAGGGCAAGGCTGGCAGGGCTAGACTGTGAGCGGTAGTCTGTCAGGCTAGTCGGTCAGGGCGAAGGTTAGGGCTAGGCTGGCAGGGGAAGGCTGGCAGGGCAAGGCTGACAGGGAAAGATGTCAGGGCTAGGCTGAGGGCTAGTCGTTCAGGGTAAGGTAGGGCTAGGGTGTCAGGTCCCAGGTGAGGGATCAGCTGGCAGGGTAAGGCTGAGAGGGCAAGATTAGCAGAACTAGACTGAGGGCTAGGCTGGCAGGGCTGGACTGTGAGCGGTAGTCTGTCAGGGGTAGGCGGTCAGGGCTAAGTTTAGGGCTAGGCTGCCAGGTCTCAGGGTAGGGCTAGGCTGGCAGGGTAAGATTGGCAGGGCCAGACTGAGGGCTAGTCTGTCAGGCCTCAGGGTAGGGCTAGGCTGGCAGGGTAAGACTGAGAGGGCAGATTGCCAGAACTAGACTGAGGGCTAGGCTGGCAGGGTCAGCCTGAGGACTAGGCTCACAGCGCCAGACAGAGGGCTAGACTGAGGGCAGGCTGGCAGGGCTAGACTGAGGGTAGGCTTGCAGGGCTAGAGTACGAGGGCTAGGCTTGCAGGACTAAGGTTAGCAGTAGGCTGTCAGGGCTAGACTGTGAGGGCTAAGCGTTCAGGCGTAGAACAGTGAGGAGTAGGCCGCCAGGGAAAGGCTGCCAGGGCAAGGCTCATAGGAAAAGGCTCGCAAGGCTAGGATGGCAGGGCTATGCTGGCAGGGCTAGACTGTGAAAGATAAGGTTAGGGTAAGGCTGACAGGGCAAGATTGGCAGGGCTAGACTGAGGGCTTCTCTGTCAGGGCTAAGGTTAGGGCTATGCTGGCAGGGCAAGGCTGCCAGGGGTAGTCTGTCAGAGCTAGGCTGGCAATGCAAGGCTGTGAGGACTAAGTTGACAGGGCAAGGCTGGCAGGCCTAGACTGTGAGCGGTACTCTGTCAGGGCTAGGCTGCCAGGTTCTCAGGGTAGGGCTAGGCTGGCAGGGGCAGGCTGGCAGGGCAAGGCTGACAGGGTAAGATTGGCAGGGACAGACTGAGGGCTAGTCTGTCAGGCCTCAGGGTAGGGCTAGGCTGGCAGGGTAAGGCTGAGAGGGCAAGATTGGCAGAACTAGACTGAGGGCAGGCTCGCCGGGGTAGAGTACGAGGCTAGGCTTGCAGGACTAAGGTTAGCGGTAGGCTGTCAGGGCTAGACTGTGAAGGCTAAGCGTTCAGGCATAGAACAGTGAGGACTAGGATGCCAGGGCAAGGATGCCAGGGCAAGGCTCATAGGAAAAAGCTCGCAGGGCTAGGATGGCAGGGCTACGATGGCAGGGCTATGCTGGCAGGGCTAGACTGTGAAAGGTAAGGTTAGGGTAAGGCTGATAGGGAAAGATTGGCAGGGCTAGACTGAGGGCTTCTCTGTCAGGGCTAAGGTTAGGGCTATGCTGGCAGGGCAAGGCTGGCAGGGCAAGGCTGTCAGGGGTAGTCTGTCAAGGCTAGACTGGCAGAGCAACGATGTGAGGACTAAGCTGACAGGGCAAGGCTGGCAGGGCTAGGTGAGCGGTAGTCTGTCAGGGCTAGTCGGTCAGGGCGAAGGTTAGGGCTAGGCTGGCAGGGGAAGGCTGGCAGGGCAAGGCTGACAGGGAAAGATGTCAGGGCTAGGCTGAGGGCTAGTCGTTCAGGGTAAGGTAGGGCTAGGGTGTCAGGTCCCAGGTGAGGGATCAGCTGGCAGGGTAAGGCTGAGAGGGCAAGATTAGCAGAACTAGACTGAGGGCTAGGCTGGCAAGGCTGGACTGTGAGCGGTAGTCTGTCAGGGGTAGGCGGTCAGGGCGAAGGTTAGGGCTAGGCTGCCAGGTCTCAGGGTAGGGCTAGGCTGGCAGGGGAAGGCTGGCAGGGCAAGGCTGACAGGGTAAGATTGGCAGGGCCAGACTGAGGGCTAGTCTGTCAGGCCTCAGGGTAGGGCTAGGCTGGCAGGGTAAGACTGAGAGGGCAAGATCGGCAGAACTAGACTGAGGGCTTGGCTGGCAGGGTAGACTGTGAAAGATAAGGTTAGGGTAAGGCTGAGAGGGCAAGATTGGCAGGGTAGACTGAGGGCTTCTCTGTCAGGGCTATGCTGACAGGGCAAGGCTGGCAGGGTAAGGCTGGCAGGGTAAGGCGGGCAGGGCAATGCTGGTAGGCAAGGCTGGCATGGCCAGGCTGTCAGGGGTAGTCGGTCAGGGCTAGGCTGGCAGAGCAAGGCTGTGAGGACTAAGCTGACAGGGCAAGGCTGGCAGGGCTAGACTGTGAGCGGTAGTCTGTCAGGGCTAGTCGGTCAGGGCTAAGGTTAGGGCTAGGCTGCCAGGTCTCAGGGTAGGGCTAGGCTGGCAGGGGAAGGCTGGCAGGGCAAGGCTGACAGGGAAAGATTGGCAGGGTAGACTGAGGGCTAGTCTTCAGGGGTCAGTTAGGGCTAGGGTGTCAGGTCCCAGGTGAGGGATCAGCTGGCAGGGTAAGGCTGAGAGGGCAAGATTGGCAGAACTAGACTGAGGGCTAGGCTGGCAGGGTCACTGAGGACTAGGCTCACACAGCCAGACAGAGGGCTAGACTGAGGGTAGGCTCGCAGGGCTAGAGTACAAGGGCTCGGCTGTCAGGAGTAAGGTTAGCGGTAGGCTGTCAGGGCTAGACTGTGAAGGCTAAGCGTTCAGGCGTAGAACAGTGAGGACTAGGCTGCCAGGGTAAGGCTGCTAGGGCAAGGGTCATAGGAAAAGGCTCGCAGGGCTCGGATGGCAGGGCTAGTATCGCAGGGCTAGGATGGCAGGGCTATGCCGGCAGGGCTAGGCTGTGAAAGATAAGTTAGGGTAAGGCTGACAGGGCAAGATTGGCAGGGATAGACTGAGGGCTTGTCTGTCAGGGCTAAGGTTAGGGCTATGCTGGCAGGGCTAGGCTGGCAGGGGTAGTCTGTCAGGGCTAGGCTGGCAGAGCAAGGCAGTGAGAACTAAGATGACAGGGCAAGGCTGGCAGGGCTGGACTGTGAGCGGTAGTCGGTCAGGGCTAGGCGGTCAGGGCTAAGGTTAGGGCTAGGATGCAGGTCTCAGGGTAGCGCTAGCTGGCAGGGGAAGGCAGGCAGGGCAAGGCTGACAGGGAAAGATTGGCAGGGCTAGGCTGAGGCTAGTCGTTCAGGGGTAAGGTAGGGCTAGGGTGTCAGGTCCCAGGTGAGGGATCAGCTGGCAGGGTAAGGCCTGAGAGGGTAAGATTGGCAGAACTAGATTGAGGGCTCGACTGGCAGGGCTAGACTGTGAGCGGTAGTCTGTCAGGGTAGGTGGTCAGGGCTAAGGTTAGGGCTATGCTGCCAGGTTTCAGGGTAGGGCTAGTCTGGCAGGGGAAGGCTGGCAGGGCAAGGCTGATAGGGTAAGATTGGCAGGGCGAGACTGAGGGCTTGGTTGTCAGGCTAGAGTGACGGTTAGTCTGTCAGTCCTCAGGGTACGGCTAGGCTGGCAGGGTAAGGCTGACAGGGTAAGATTGGCAGGGCCAGACTGAGGGCTAGTCTGTCAGGCCTCAGGGTAGGGCTGGGCTGGCAGGGTAAGGCTGAGAGGGCAAGATGGGCAGAACTAGAATGAGGGCTAGGCTGGCAGGTCAGACTGAGGACTAGGCTCACAGCGCCAGAACAGAGGGCTAGACTGAGGATAGGCTCGTAGGGCTAGAGTACGAGGGCTAGGCTTGCAGGACTAAGGTAGCGGTAGGCTGTCAGGGCTAGATTGTGAAGGCTAAGCGTTCAGAGGCGTAGAGACAGTGAGGACTAGGCTGCCAGGGCAAGGTTGCCAGGGGAAGGCTCATAGGAAAAGGCTCGCAGGGCAAGGATGGCAGGGCTATGCCGGCAGGGCTAACTGTGAAAGTAAGGTTAGGGTAAGGCTGAGAGGGCAAGATTGCAGAACTAGACAGGGCAGGCTGGCAGGGCTAGACTGAGGACTAGGCTGGCAGGGTCAGACTGAGGACTAGGGTCACAGGACAGACAGAGGGCTAGACTGAGGGCAGGCTGGCAGGGCTAGAGTACGAGGCTAGGATTGCAGGACTAAGGTTAGCAGTAGGCTGTCAGGGGTAGACTGTGAAGGCTAAGCGTTCAGGCGTAGAACAGTGAGGACTAGGCTGCCAGGGAAAGGCTGCCAGGGCAAGTTTATAGGAAAAGGCTCGCAGGGCTAGGATGGCAGGGCTATGCTGGCAGGCTATGCTGGCAGGGTTAGACTGTGAAAGATAAGGTTAGGGTAAGGCTGAGAGGGCAAGATTGGCAGGGCTAGACTGAGGGCTTCTCTGTCAGGGCTATGCTGGCAGGGTAAGGCTGGCAGGCAAGGCGGGCAGGGCAATGCTGGTAGGCAAGGCTGGCATGGCCAGGCTGTCAGGGGTAGTCGGTCAGGGCTAGGCTGGCAGAGCAAGGCTGTGAGGACTAAGCTGACAGGCCAAGGCTGGCAGGGCCAGACTGTGAGCGGTAGTCTGTCAGGGCTAGGCTGCCAGGTCTCAGGGTAGGGCTAGGCTGGCAGGGGAAGGCTGGCAGGGCAAGCTGACAGGGTAAGATTGGCAGGGACAGACTGAGGGCTAGTCTGTCAGGCCTCAGGGTAGGGCTAGGCTGGCAGGGTAAGGATGAGAGGGCAAGATTGGCAGAACTAGACTGAGGGCTATGCTGGCAGGGCTAGACTGTGAAAGATAAGGTTAGGGTAGGCTGACAGGGCAAGATTGGCGGGCGTAGACTGAGGGCTTCTCTGTAGGGCTAAGGTTAGGGCTATGCTGGCAGGACAAGGCTGTCAGGGGTAGTGTGTCAGGGCTAGGTTGGCAGAGCAAGGCTGTGAGGACTAAGCTGACAGGGCAAGGCTGGCAGGGCTAGAATGTGAGCGGTAGTCTGTCAGGGCTAGGCTGCCAGGTCTCAGGGTAGGGCTAGGCTGGCAGGGAAGGCTGGCAGGGCAAGGTTGACTTGGAAAGATTGGCAGGGCTGGCTGAGTGCTAGTCGTTCAGGGGTAAGGTAGGGCTAGGGTGTCAGGTCCCAGGTGAGGGATCAGCTGGCAGGGTAAGGCTGAGAGGGCAAGATTAGCAGAACTAGACTGAGGGCTAGGCTGGCAGGGCTGGACTGTGAGCGGTAGTCTGTCAGGGGTAGGCGGTCAGGGCGAAGGTTAGGGCTAGGCTGCCAGGTCTCAGGGTAGGGCTAGGCTGGCAGGGGAAGGCTGGCAGGGCAAGGCTGACAGGGTAAGATTGGCAGGGCCAGACTGAGGGCTAGTCTGTCAGGCCTCAGGGTAGGGCTAGGCTGGCAGGGTAAGACTGAGAGGGCAAGATCGGCAGAACTAGACTGAGGGCTTGGCTGGCAGGGCTAGACTGTGAAAGATAAGGTTAGGGTAAGGCTGAGAGGGCAAGATTGGCAGGGTAGACTGAGGGCTTCTCTGTCAGGGCTATGCTGACAGGGCAAGGCTGGCAGGGTAAGGCTGGCAGGGTAAGGCGGGCAGGGCAATGCTGGTAGGCAAGGCTGGCATGGCCAGGCTGTCAGGGGTAGTCGGTCAGGGCTAGGCTGGCAGAGCAAGGCTGTGAGGACTAAGCTGACAGGGCAAGGCTGGCAGGCTAGACTGTGAGCGGTAGTCTGTCAGGGCTAGTCGGTCAGGGCTAAGGTTAGGGCTAGGCTGCCAGGTCTCAGGGTAGGGCTAGGCTGGCAGGGGAAGGCTGGCAGGGCCAGGCTGACAGGGAAAGATTGGCAGGGGTAGACTGAGGGCTAGTCTTTCAGGGGTCAGTTAGGGCTAGGGTGTCAGGTCCCAGGTGAGGGATCAGCTGGCAGGGTAAGGCTGAGAGGGCAAGATTGCAGAACTAGACTGAGGGCTAGGCTGGCAGGGATAGACTGTGAGCGGTAGTCTGTCAGGGATAGTCGGTCAGGGCTAAGGTTAGGCTAGGCTGCCAGGGCTCAGGGTAGGGCTAGGCTGGCAGGGGAAGATTGGCAAGGTCAGACTGAGGGCTAGTCTGTCAGGCCTCAGGGTAGGGCTAGGCTGGCAGGGTAAGACTGAGAGGGGAAGATTGGTAGAACTAGACTGAGGGCTAGGCTGGCAGGGCTAGACTGAGGGTAGGCTGGCAGGACTAAGGTTAAGCGGTAGGGTGGCAGGGCTAGACTTTGAAGGCTAAGCGTTGAGGCATCGAATGGTGAGGACTAGGCTGTCAGGGCAAGGCTGGCAGGGCTAGACTGTGAGCGGTATTCTGTCAGGGCTAGGCGGTCAGGGCTAAGGTTAGGGGTAGCGTGCCAGGTCTCAGGGTAGGGCTAGCCTGGCAGGGGAAGGCTGGCAGGGCAAGGCTGACAGGGAAAGATTTGCAGGGCTAGGCTGAGGGCTAGTCATTCAGGGGTAAGGTAGGGCTAGGGTGTCAGGTCCCAGGTGAGGGATCAGCTGGCAGGTAAGGCTGAGAAAGCAAGATTAGCAGAAGTAGACTGAGGGCTAGGCTGGCAGGGCCAGACTGAGGGCTAGGCTGGCAGGGCTAGACTGTGAGCGGTAGTCTGTCAGGGCTAGGCGGTCAGGGCTAAGGTTAGGGCTAGGCTGCCAGGTCTCAGGGTAAGCCTAGGCTGGCAGGGGAAGGCTGGCAGGGCAAGGCTGACAGGGTAAGATTGGCAGGGCCAGACTGAGGGCTAGTCTGTCAGGCCTCAGGGTAGGGCTAGGCTGGCAGGGTAAGACTGAGAGGGCAAGAATGGCAGAACTAGACTGAGGGCTAGGCTGGCAGGGTCAGACTGAGGACTAGGCTCACGGCGTCAGACAGAGGGATAGACTGAGGGCACGCTGGCAGGGCTAGAGTACGAGGGCTAGGCTTGCAGGACTAAGGTTAGCGGTAGGCTGTCAGGGGTAGACTGTGAAGGCTAAGCGTTCAGGCGTAGAACAGTGAGGACTAGGCTGCCAGGGAAAGGCTGCCAGGGCAAGGCTCATAGGAAAAGGCTCGCAGGGCCAGGATGGCAGGGCTAGTATCGCAGGGCTAGACTGTGAAAGATAAGGTTAGGTAAGGCTGACAGGGCAAGATTGGCAGGGCTAGACTGAGGGCTTCTCCGTCAGGGCTAAGGTTAGGGCTATGCTGGCAGGGCAAGGCTGTCAGGGGTAGTCTGTCAGGGCTAGGCTGGCAATGCAAGGCTGTGAGGACTAAGCTGACAGGGCAAGGCTGGCAGGCCTAGACTGTGAGCGGTAGTCTGTCAGGGCTAGGCTGCCAGGTCTCAGGGTAGGGCTAGGCTGGCAGGGGAAGGCTGGCAGGGCAAGGCTGACAGGGTAAGATTGGCAGGGCCAGACTGAGGGCTAGTCTGTCAGGCCTCAGGGTAGGGCTACGCTGGTAGGGTAAGGCTGAGAGGGCAAGATTGGCAGAACTAGACTGAGGGCAGGCTCGCCGGGCTAGAGTACGAGGGCTAGGCTTGCAGGACTAAGGTTAGCGGTAGGCTCAGGGCTAGACTGTGAAGGCTAAGCGTTCGGGACGTAGAAGTGAGGACTAGGCTGCCAGGGAAGGGCTGCCAGGGCAAGTCTCATAGGAAAAGGCTCGCAGGGCTAGGATGGCAGGGCTATGCTGGCAGGGCTAGACTGTGAAAGATAAGGTTAGGGTAAGGCTGACAGGGCAAGATTGGCAGAGCTAGACTGAGGGCTTCTCTGTCAGGGCTAAGGTTAGGGCTATGCTGGCAGGGCAAGGCTGTCAGGGGTAGTCTTTCAGGGCTAGGCTGGCAGAGCAAGGCTGTGAGGCCTAAGCTGACAGGGCAAGGCTGGCAGGGCTAGACTGTGAGCGGTAGTCTGTCAGGGCTAGGCTGCCAGGTCTCAGGGTAGGGCTAGGCTGGTAGGGGAAGGCTGGCAGGGCAAGGCTGACAGAGTAAGATTGGCAGGGCCAGACTGAGGGCTAGTCTGTCAGGCCTCAGGGTAGGGCTAGGCTGGCAGGGTAAGACTGAGAGGGCAAGATTGCCAGAACTAGACTGAGGGCTAGGCTGGCAGGGTCAGCCTGAAGGACTAGGCTCACAACGCCAGACAGAGGGCTAGACTGAGGGCAGGCTGGCAGGGCTAGACTGAGGGTAGGCTCGCAGGGCTAGAGTACGAGGGCTAGGCTTGCAAGACTAACGTTAGCGGTAGGCTGTCAGGGCTAGACTGTGAAGGTTAAGCGTTCAGGCGTAGAACAGTGAGGACTAGGGCGCCAGGGCAAGGCTCTCAGGGTAAGGCTCATAGGAAAAGGCTCACAGGGCTAGGATAGCAGGACTATGCCGGCAGGGCTAGACTGTGAAAGATAAGGTTAGGGTAAGGCTGACAGGGCAAGATTGGCAAGGGATAGACTGAGGACTTGTCTGTCAGGGCTAAGGTTAGGGCTATGCTGGCAGTGAAAGCTATTTTCGCAAGGCTGGCAGGCAAGGGTGTCAGGGGTAGTCTGTCAGGGCTAGGCTGGCAGAGCAAGGTAGTGAGGACTAAGATGACAGGGCAAGGCTGTCAGGGCTAGTTGGTCAGGGCTACAGTTAGGGTAGGCTGCCAGGTCTCAGTGTAGGGCTAAGCTTGCAGGGGAAGGCTGGCAGGGCAGGGCTGACAGGAAAAGATTGGCAGGGCTAGACTTAGGGCTAGTCGTTCAGGGTAAGGTAGGGCTAGGGTGTTAGGTCACAGGTGAGGATCAGCTGGCAGGGTAATGCTGAGAGGGCAAGATTGGCAGAAGTAGACTGAGGACTAGGCTGGCAGGGCCAGACTAAGGGCTAGGTGGCAGGGCGAGATTGTGAGTGTAGTCTGTGAGGGCTTAGGCTGCCAGGTCTCAGGGTAGGGCTAGGCTGGCAGGGAAGGCTGACAGGGCAAGGCTGAGGGCTTCTCTGTCAGGACTAAGGTTAGGGCTATGCTGGCAGGGCAAGGCTGTCAGGGCAGTCTGTCAGGGCTAGGCTGGCAATGCAAGGCTGTGAGGACTAAGCTGACAGGGCAAGGCTGGCAGGCCTAGACTGTGAGCGGTAGTCTGTCAGGGCTAGGCTGCCAGGTCTCAGGTAGGGCTAGGCTGGCAGGGGAAGGCTGGCAGGGCAAGGCTGACAGGGTAAGATTGGCAGGGACAGACTGAGGGCTAGTCTGTCAGGCCTCAGGGTAGGGCTAGGTGGCAGGGTAAGGCTGAGAGGGAAGATTGGCAGAACTAGACTGAGGGCTATGCTGGCAGGGCTAGACTGTGAAAGATAAGGTTAGGGTAAGGCTGACAGGGCAAGATTGGCAGGCGTAGACTGAGGGCTTCTCTGTCAGGGCTAAGGTTAGGGCTATGCTGGCAGGACAAGGCTGTCAGGGGTAGTGTGTCAGGGCTAGGTTGGCAGAGCAAGGCTGTGAGGACTAAGCTGACAGGGCAAGGCTGGCAGCTAGACTGTGAGCGGTAGTCTGTCAGGGCTAGGCTGCCAGGTCTCAGGGTAGGCCTAGGCTAGCAGGGGAAGGCTGGCAGGGCAAGGCTGACAGGGAAAGATTGGCAGGGCTAGGCTGAGGGCTAGTCGTTCAGGGGTAAGGTAGGGCTAGGGTGTCAGGTCCCAGGTGAGGGATCAGCTGGCAGGGTAAGGCTGAGAGGGCAAGATTAGCAGAACTAGACTGAGGGCTAGGCTGGCAGGGCTAGACTGTGAGCGGTATAAGGGTAGGCGGTCAGGGCTAAAGTTAGGGCTAAGGTTAGGGCTAGGCTGCCAGGTCTCAGTAGGGCTAGCCTGGCAGGGGAAGGCTGGCAGGCAAGGCTGACAGGGTAAGATTGGCAGGGCCAGACTGAGGGCTAGTCTGTCAGGCCTCAGGGTAGGGCTAGGTGGCAGGGTAAGACTGAGAGGGCAAGATTGCCAGAACTAGACTGAGGGCTAGGCTGGCAGGGTCAGCCTGAGGACTAGGCTCACAGCGCCAGACAGAGGGCTAGAGTGAGGGCAGGCTGGCAGGGCTAGAGTACGAGGGCTAGGCTAGGCAGGACTAAGGTTAGCCGGTAGGCTGTCAGGGCTAGACTGTGAAGGCCTAAGCGTTCAAGGCGTAGAACAGGTGAGACTGGCCGCCAGGGAAGGCTGCCAGGGCAAGGCTCATAGGAAAAGGCTCGCAGGCCTAGGATGCAGGCATGCTGGCAGGGCTAGACTGTGAGAGATAAGGTTAGGGTAAGGCTGACAGGGCAAGATTGGCAGGGCTAGACTGAGGGCTTCTCTGTCAGGGCTAAGGTTAGGGCTATGCTGGCAGGGCAAGGCTGTCAGGGGTAGTCTGTCAGGGCTAGGTGGCAGAGCAAGGCTGTGAGGACTAAGCTGACAGGGCAAGGACTGGCAGGGCTATACTGTGAGCGGTAGTCTGTCAGGGCTAGTCGGTCAGGGCTAAGGTTAGGGGTAGGCTGCCAGGTCTCAGGGTAGGGCTAGGCTGGCAGGGGAAGGCTGGCAGGGCAAGGCTGATAGGGAAAGATTGGCAGGGTAGACTGAAGTCTAGTCTTTCAGGGGTCAGTTAGGGCTAGGGTGTCAGTTCCCAGGTGAGGGATTAGCTGGCAGGGTAAGGCTGAGAGGGCAAGATTGGCAGAACTAGACTGAGGGCTAGGCTGGCAGGGATAGACTGTGAGCGGTAGTCTGTCAGGGCTAGGCGGTCAGGTCTAAGGTTAGGGCTAGGCTGCCAGGTCTCAGGGTAAGGCTAGTCTGGCAGGGGAAAGCTGGCAGGGCAAGGCTGACAGGGAAAGATTGGCAGGGCTAGAATGAGGGCTAGTCGTTCAGGGGTAAGTAGGGCTAGGGTGTCAGGTCACAGGTGAGGGATCAGCTGGCAGGGTAAGGCTGAGAGGGTAAGATTGGCAGAACTAGACTGAGGGCTAGGCTGGCAGGGCCAGACTGAGGGCTAGGCTGGCAGGGATAGACTTGAGGGTAGACTGGCAGGACTAAGGTTAGCGGTAGGCTGGCAGGGCTACACTGTGAAGGCTAAGCGTTGAGGCATCGAATGGTGAGGACTAGGTTGTCAGGACAAGGCTGGCAGGGCTAGACTGTGAGTGTAGTCTGTCAGGGCTAGGCGGTCAGGGCTAAGGTTAGGGCTATGCTGCCAGGTCTCAGGGTAGGGCTAGGCTGGCAGGGGAAGGCTGGCAGGGCAAGGCTGACAGGGAAAGATTGGCAGGGGTAAACTGAGGGCCAGTCTTTCAGGGGTTAGGTAGGGCTAGGGTGTCAGGTCCCAGGTGAGGGATCAGCTGGCAGGATAAGGTGAGAGGGCAAGATTAGCAGAACTAGACTGAGGGCTAGGCTGGCAGGGCCAGACTGAGGGCTAGGCTGGCAGGGTTAGACTGTGACCGGTAGTCTGTCAGGGCTAGGCGGTCAGGGATAGGTTAGGGCTAAGGTTAGGGCTAGGCTTGCCAGGTCTCAGGGTTAGGAATAGGCTGGCAGGGGAAGGCTGGCAGGGCAAGGCTGACAGGGTAAGATTGGTAGGGCCAGACTGAGGGCTAGTCTGTCAGGCCTCAGGGTAGGGATAGGCTAGCAGGGTAAGACGGAGAGGGCAAGATGGCAGAACTAGAATGAGGGCTAGGCTGGCAGGGTCAGACTGAGGACTAGGCTCACAGCGCCAGACAGAGGGCTAGACTGAGGGCAGGCTCGCAGGGCTAGAGTACGAGGGCTAGGCATGCAGGACTAAGGTAGCGGTAGGCTGTCAGGGCTAGATTGTGAAGGCTAAGCGTTCAGGCGTAGAACAGTGAGGACTAGGCTGCCAGGGCAAGGTTGCCAGGGCAAGGATCATAGGAAAAGGCTCGCAGGGCTAGGATGGCAGGGCTATGCCGGCAGGGCTAGACTGTGAAAGATAAGGTTAGGGTAAGGCTGAGAGGGCAAGATTGGCAGAACTAGACAGGGCAGGCTGGCAGGGCTAGACTGAGGACTAGGCTGGCAGGGTCAGAATGAGGACTAGGGTCACAGGACCAGACAGAGGGCTAGACTGAGGGCAGGCTGGCAGGGCTAGAGTACGAGGGCTAGGCTTGGAGGACTAAGGTTAGCGGTAGGCTGTCAGGGCTAGATTGTGAAGGCTAAGCGTTCAGGCGTAGAACAGTGAGGACTAGGCTGCCAGGGCAAGGCTGCCAGGGCAAGGCTCATAGGAAAAGGCTCGCAGGGCTAGGATGGCAGGGCTAGACTGTGAAAGATAAGGTTAGGGTAAGGGTGACAGGGCAAGATTGGCAGGGCTAGACTGAGGGCTTCTCTGTCAGGGCTAAGGTTAGGGCTATGCTGGCAGGGCAAGGCTGGCAGGGGTAGTCTGTCAGGGCTAGGGTGGCAGAGCAAGGCTGTGAGGACTAAGCTGACAGGGCAAGACTGGCAGGGCTATACTGTGAGCGGTAGTCTGTCAGGGCTAGTCGGTCAGGGCTAAGGTTAGGGGTAGGCTGCCAGGTCTCAGGGTAGGGCTAGGCTGGCAAGGGCAAGGCTGATAGGGAAAGATTGGCAGGGTAGACTGAAGTCTAGTCTTTCAGGGGTCAGTTAGGGCTAGGGTGTCAGGTCCAGGTGAGGGATCAGCTGGCAGGGTAAGGCTGAGAGGGCAAGATTGGCAGAACTAGACTGAGGGCTAGGCTGCAGGGATAGACTGTGAGCGGTAGTCTGTCAGGGCTAGTCGGTCAGGTCTAAGGTTAGGGCTAGGCTGCCAGGTCTCAGGGTAAGGCTAGTCTGGCAGGGGAAAGCTGGCAGGGCAAGGCTGACAGGGAAAGATTGGCAGGGCTAGAATGAGGGCTAGTCGTTCAGGGGTAAGGTAGGGCTAGGGTGTCAGGTCACAGGTGAGGGATCAGCTGGCAGGGTAAGGCTGAGAGGGTAAGATTGGCAGAACTAGACTGAGGGCTAGGCTGGCAGGGCCAGACTGAGGGCTAGGCTGGCAGGGATAGACTGAGGGTAGACTGGCAGGACTAAGGTTAGCGGTAGGCTGGCAGGGCTACACTGTGAAGGCTAAGCGTTGAGGCATCGAATGGTGAGGACTAGGTTGTCAGGACAAGGCTGGCAGGGCTAGACTGTGAGTGGTAGTCTGTCAGGGCTAGGCGGTCAGGGCTAAGGTTAGGGCTATGCTGCCAGGTCTCAGGGTAGGGCTAGGCTGGCAGGGGAAGGCTGGCAGGGCAAGGCTGACAGGGAAAGATTGGCAGGGGTAAACTGAGGGCCAGTCTTTCAGGGGTTAGGTAGGGCTAGGGTGTCAGGTCCCAGGTGAGGGATCAGCTGGCAGGATAAGGTGAGAGGGGCAAGATTAGCAGAACTAGACTGAGGGCTAGGCTGGCAGGGCCAGACTGAGGGCTAGGCTGGCAGGGTTAGACTGTGACCGGTAGTCTGTCAGGGCTAGGCGGTCAGGGATAAGGTTAGGGCTAAGGTTAGGGCTAGGCTGCCAGGTCTCAGGGTAGGAATAGGCTGGCAGGGGAAGGCTGGCAGGGCAAGGCTGACAGGGTAAGATTGGTAGGGCCAGACTGAGGGCTAGTCTGTCAGGCCTCAGGGTAGGGATAGGCTAGCAGGGTAAGACGGAGAGGGCAAGATTGGCAGAACTATACTGAGGGCTAGGCTGGCAGGTCAACTGAGGAATAGGCTCACACAGCCAGACAGAGGGCTAGACTGAGGGTAGGCTCACAGGGCTAGAGTACAAGGGCTAGGCTGGCAGGACTAAGGTTAGCGGTAGTCTGTCAGGGCTAGACTGTGAAGGCTAAGCGTTCAGGCGTAGAACAGTGAGGACTACGCTGCCAGGGCAAGGCTGCCAGGGTAAGGCTCATAGGAAAAGGCTCGCAGGGCTAGTATCGCAGGGCTAGGATGGCAGGGCTATGCCGACAGGGCTAGGCTGTGAAAGATAAGTTAGGGTAAGGCTGACAGGGCAAGATTGGCAGGGATAGACTGAGGGCTTGTCTGTCAGGGCTAAGGTTAGGGCTATGCTGGCAGGGCAAGGCTGGCAGGGCAAGGCTGGTAGGGCTAGGCTGTCAAGGGTAGTCTGTCAGGGGTAGGCTGGCAGAGCAAGGCAGTGAGGACTAAGATGACAGGGCAAGGATGGCAGGGCTAGACTGTGAGCGATAGTCGGTCAGGGGTACTCAGTCAGGGCTAAGGTTAGGGCTAGACTGCCAGGTCTCAACGGTAGGGCTAGGCTGGCAGGGTAAGATTGGCAGGTTAGACTTAGGGCTCGTCTGTCAATCCTCAGGGTAGAGCTAGGCTGGCAGGGTAAGGCTGAGAGAGCAAGATTGGCAGAATAGACTGAGGGCTAGGCTGGCAGGGTCAACTGAGGACTAGGCTCACACGGCCAGACAGAGGGCTAGACTGAGGCAGGCTGGCAGGGCTAGACTGAGGATAGGCTCGCAGGGCTAGAGTACAAGGGCTAGGCTGGCAGGACTAAGGTTAGCGGTAGGCTGTCTGGGATAGACTGTGAAGGCGAAGCGTTCAGGCGTAGAACAGTGAGGACTAGGCTGCCAGGGCAAGGCTCATAGGAAAAGGCTCGCAGGGCTAGGATGGCAGGGCTAGTATCGGAGGGCTAGGATGGCAGGGCTATGCCGGCAGGGCTAGAATGTGAAAGATAAGGTTAGGGTAAGGCTGACAGGGCAAGATTGGCAGGGATAGACTGAGGGCTTGTCTGTCAGGGTTAAGGTTAGGCCTATGCTGGCAGGGCAAGGCTGGCAGGGCAAGGCTAGCAGTGGTAGGCTGTCAGGGGTAGTCTGTCAGGGCTAGGCTGGCAGAGCAAGGCAGTGAGGACTAAGATGACAGGGCAAGGCTGGCAGGGCTAGACTGTGAGTGGTAGTCTGTCAGGGCTAGTCGGTCAGGGTAAGGTTAGGACTTGGCTGCCAAATTTCAGGGTAGGGCTAGGCTGGCAGGGAAAGGCTGGCAGGGCAAGGCTGACAGGGAAAGATTGGCAGGTCTAGACTGAGGGCTAGTCTTTCAGGGGTAAGTTAGGCCTAGGGTGTCAGGTCCCAGGTGAGGGATCAGCTGGCAGGGTAAGGCTGAGAGGGCAAGATTGGCAGAACTAGACTGAGGGCTAGGCTGGCAGGGCCAGACTGAGGGCTAGGCTGGCAGGGCTAGACTGAACGGTAGTCTGTCAGGGCTAGTCTGTCAGGGCTAAGGTTAGGGCTAGGCTGCCCGGTCTCAGGGTAGGGGTAGGCTGGCAGGGGAAGGCTGGCAGGGCAAGGATGACAGGGTAAGATTGGCAGGGGAAGGCTGGCAGGTCAAGGCTGATAGGGTAAGATTGGCAGGGCTAGACTGAGGGCTAGTCTGTCAGTCCTCAGGGTAGGGCTAGGCTGGCAGGGTAAGGCTGAGAGGGCAAGATGGGAGAACTAGAATGAGGGCTAGGCTGGCAGGTTTCAGAGTGAGGACTAGGTCACAGAGCCAGACAGAGGGCCGGCTGGCAGGGCTAGACTGAGGGTAGGCTCGCAGGGCTAGAGTACGAGGGCTAGGCCTGCAGGACTAAGGTTAGTGGTGGCTGTAAGGGCTAGAATGTGAAGGTTAAGCGTTCAGGCGTAGAACAGTGAGGACTAGGCTGCCAGGGCAAGGCTGCCAGGGTAGGACTCATAGGATAAGCCTCTCAGGGCTAGGATGGCAGGGCTAGGATAGCAGGGCTATGCTGGCAGGGCTAGACTGAAAGATAAGTTTAGGGTAAGGCTGACAGGGCTAGATTGACAGGGCTAGGTTGAGGGCTTGTCTGTCAGGGCTAAGGTTAGGGCTATGTTGTCAGGGCAAAGCTGTCAGGTCAATGCTAGCAGTGGTAGGCTGTCAGGGGTAGTCTGTCAGGGCTAGGCTGGCAGAGCAAGACAGTGAGGACTAAGATGACAGGGCAAGGCTGGCAGGGCTAGACTGTGAGTGGTAGTCTGTCAGGGCTAGTCGGTCAGGGCTAAGGTTAGGCTAGGCTGCCAGGTCTCAGGGTAGGGCTAGGCTCGCAGGGGAAGGCTGGCAGGGCAAGGCTGGCAGGGCAAGGCTGACAGGGAAAGATTGGCAGGGCTAGACTGAGGGCTAGTCGTTTATTGGTAAGGTAGGGCTAGGGTGTCAAGTCCCAGGTGAGGGATCAGCTGGTCAGTTGGCAGGGTAAGGCTGAGGGCAAGATTGGCACAACTAGACTGAGGGCTAGGTTGGCAAGGCCAGACTGAGGGCTAGGCTGGCAGGGCTAGACTGAGGGTAGGCTGGCAGGGCTAGACTGTGAAGGCTAAGCGTTCAGGCATAGAACATTGAGGACTAGGTTGTCAGAGCAAGGATGCCAGGGCAAGGCTCATAGAAAAAGGCTCTCAGAGCTATGCTGGCAGTGTTAGACTGTTAAAGATAAGGTTAGGGCAAGGATGGCAGGGCTCGACTGGCAGAGCAAGGCTGTGAGGACTAGGCTGACAGGGCAAGGCTGGCAGGGCTAGACTGTGAGCGGTAGTCTGTCAGGCTAGGCGGTCAGGGCTAAGGTTAGGGCTAGGCTGGCAGGCCTCAGGGTAGGGCTAGGCTGGCAGGGGAAGGCTGGCAGGGCAAGTCTGACAGGGCAAGATTGGCAGGGCTAGACTGAGGGCTTCTCTGTCAGGGCTAAGGTTAGGGCTATGCTGTCAGGGCAAGGCTGTCAGGGGTAGTCTGTCAGGGCTAGGGTGCAGAGGAAGGATGTGAGGACTAAGCTGACAGGGCAAGGCTGGCAGGGCTAGACTGAGCGGTAGTCTGTCAGGGCTAGTCGGTCAGGGCTAAGGTTAGGGCTAGGCTGCCAGGTCTCAGGGTAGGTCTAGGCTGGCAGGGCAAGGCTGACAGGGAAAGATTGGCAGGGCTAGGCTGAGGGCTAGTCGTTCAGGGGTAAGGTAGGGCTAGGGTGTCAGATCCCAGGTGAGGGATCAGCTGGCAGGGTAAGGCCTGAGAGGGCAAGATTAGCAGAAGTAGACTGAGGGCTAGGCTGGCAGGGATTCACTGTGAGCGTAGTCTGTCAGGGCTAAGGCGGAAGGCTAAGGTTAGGGCTTAGCTGAGGGTCTCAGGGTAGGGCTAGGCTGGCAGGGGAAGGCTGGCAGGGCAAGCCTGCAGGGCTAAGATGGCAGGGTAGACTGAGGGCTATTCTGTCAGGCCTCAGGGTAGGGCTAGGCTGGCAGGGTAAGCTGAGAGGCTAGATTGGCAGAACTAGAGTGAGGGCTAGATGGCAGGGTCAGACTGAGGACTAGGCTCACAGCGCCAGACAGAGGGCTAGACTGAGGGTAGGCTCGCAGGGCTAGAGTACGAGGGCTAGGCTTGCAGGACTAAGGTTAGCGGTAGGCTGTCAGGGCTAGACTGTGAAGGCTAAGCGTTCAGGGTAGAACAGTGAGGACTAGGCTGCCAGGGAAAGGCTGCCAGGGCAAGGCTCATAGGAAAAGGCTCGCAGGGCTAGGATGGCAGGGCTATGCTGGAGGGCTAGACTGTGAAAGATAAGGTTAGGGTAAGGCTGACAGGGCAAGATTGGCAGGGCTAGACTGAGGGCTTCTCTGTCAGGGCTAAGGTTAGGGCTATGCTGGCAGGGCAAGGCTGTCAGGGGTAGTCTGTCAGGGCTAGGCTGGCAGAGCAAGGCTGTGAGGACTAAGCTGACAGGGCAAGGCTGGCAGGGCTAGACTGTGAGCGGTAGTCTGTCAGGGCTAGTCGGTCAGGGCTAAGGTTAGGCTAGGCTGCCAGGTCTCAGGGTAGGGCTAGGCTGGCAGGGGAAGGCTGGCAGGGCAAGGCTGACAGGGAAAGATTGGCAGGGCTAGACTGAGGGCTAGTCTTTCAGGGGTCAGTTAGGGCTAGTGTCAGGTCCCAGGTGAGGGATCAGCTGGCAGGGTAAGGCTGAGAGGCAAGATTGGCAGAACTAGACTGAGGGCTAGGCTGGCAGGGCTACACTGTGAGCGGTAGTCTGTCAGGGCTAGCGGTCAGGGCTAAGGTTAGGGCTAGGCTGCCAGGTCTCAGGGTAGGGCTAGGCTGGCAGGGGAAGGCTGGAGGGCAAGGCTGACAGGGTAAGATTGGCAGGGCCAGACTGAGGGCTAGTCTGTCAGGCCTCAGGGTAGGGCTAGGCTGGCAGGGTAAGGCTGAGAGGGCAAGATTGGCAGAACTAGACTGAGGGCAGGCTGGCAGGGCTAGACTGAGGGTAGTCTGGCAGGGCTAGGGTACGAGGCTAGGCTTGCAGGACTAAGGTTAGCGGTAGGCTGTCAGGGCTAGATTGTGAAGGCTAAGCGTTCAGGCTTAGAACAGTGAGGACTAGGCTGCCAGGGCAAGGCTGCCAGGGCAAGGTTCATAGGAAAAGGCTCGCAGGGCTAGGATGGCAGGGCTAGGATGGCAGGGCTATGCTGGCAGGGTTAGACTGTGAAAGCTAAGGTTAGGGTTAGGCTGAGAGGGCAAGATTGGCAGGGCTAGACTGAGGGCTTCTCTGTCAGGGCTAAGGTTAGGGCTATGCTGGCAGGGCAAGGCTGGCAGGGGTAGTCTGTCAGGGCTAGGCTGGCAGAGCAAGGCTGTGAGGACTAAGCTGACAGGGTAAGGCTGCCAGGGCTAGACTGTGAGCGGTAGTCTGTCAGGGCTAGTCGTCAGGGCTAATGTTAGGGCTAGGCTGCCAGGTCTCAGGGTAGGGCTAGGCTGGCAGGGGAAGGCTGGCAGGGCAAGGCTGACAGGGAAACATTGGCAGAACTAGACTGAAGGCTATGCTGTCAGGGTAGACAGAGGACTAGGCTGGCAGGGCCAGACTGAGGACTAGGCTCACAGGGCCAGACAGAGGTCTAGACTTAGGGCTAGGCTGGCAGGGCTAGACTGAGGGTAGGCTCGGAGGTCTAGAGTACGAGGGCTAGGCTGGCAGGACTAAGGTTAGCTGTAGGCTGTCAGGGCTAGACTGTGAAGGCTAAGCGTTCAGGCATAGAACAGTGAGTACTAGGCTGACAGTGCAAGGCTGGCAGGGGTAGACTCTGAGGGCTAGTCTGTCAGGGCTAAGGTTATGGCTAGGCTTCAGGTGTACACTGTGAGGGGTAGGATGTCATGGCAAGGCTGCCAGGGCAAGGTTCATAGGAAAAGGCTCACGGCGCTAGGCTGGCAGGGCTACACTGTGAGGTCTAGAATGTGAGGGCTAGATTGTCAGTCATAAAGTTAGGGTTAGCCTGTCAGGGCTAGAATGTAAAGGCTAGACTGTCAGGGCTAGTCTGTCAGGCCTAAGGTGAGTGCTAGGCAGTTGAGCTCAGGTTAGGGCAAGGCTGGCAGGGCTGGACTATGAGGGCTAGGCTGTCAGGGCAAGTCTGTCAGGGCTAAGGATAGGGCTAGGCTGGCAGGGCAAGGCTGGCAGGGCTAGACTGTGAGGGCTAGTCAGTTAGGGCTAGGTTTAGGGCTAGGCAGTGCAGCTAAGGTTAGGGCTAGGCTGGCAGGGATAGTCTGTCAGGGCTAAGGTTAGAGCTAGGTTGTTAGATCTCAGGTTAGCGCTAGGCTGGCAAGGCAAGGCTGGCAGGGCTAGACTGAGGGCTAGACTGTCAGGGCTAGACTGAGAGGGTTAGGCTGTCAGGGCTAGGGTAAGGGCGAGGGTTAGGGCTAGTCTGTCAGGGGTAAGGTTAGGGCTAGTCTGTCAGGCCTAGACTGTGAGGGCTAGGCTGGCAGGGTAACGCTGGCAGGGCAAGGCTGGCAGGGCTAGACTGGCAGGGCAAGGCTGTGAGGGCTAGGTTGGCAGGGTAACACTGGCAGGGCAAGGCTGGCAGTGCTAGACTGTGAGGGGTAGGCTGTCAGGGCAAGGCTGCCAGGGAAAAGCTCATAGGAACAGGCTGGCAGGGCTAGGCTGGCAGGTCTAGACTGAGGGCTAGGTTGGCAGGGCTAGAGCGAGGGCTAGGCTGTCAGGGGTAACCTGAGTGCTAGGCGATCAGGGCTACACTGTCAGGGCTAGTGTGTCAGGGTTAGTCTGTCAGGGCTAAGGTAAGGGCCAGGCTGGCAGGGCTTGACTGTGAGGGCTAGTCTGTCAGGGCTGGTCTGTCAGGTCTGAGGTTAGGGCTAGGCTGGCAGGGCACGGCTGACAGGGCTAGGTTGTCAGGGCGAGACTGAGGGGTAGTCTGTCAGGGCTAAGGTTAGGGCTAGGCATTCGAGTAAAGGTTAGGGCTATGCTGGCAGGGCAAGGCTTCCAGGGCTAGGCTGTGAGGACTAGGCTGACAGGGTAAGGCTGGCAGGGCTAGACTGTGAGTGCTAGTCTGTCAGGGGTAGACTGAGGGTTAGGCTGTCAGGGCTAAGGTTAGGGCTAGGCTGCCAGGGCAAGGCTGCCAGGGCTAGGCTCACAGGGCTAGGCTGGCAGGCTAGACTGTTAGCGATAAGGTTAGGGCTAGGATCTCAGGGCTAAGGTTAGGGCTAGGCAGTCAAGCTAAGGTTAGGGCTAGGTTGTCAGTGGTAGACTGAGGGCTAGTCTGTCAGGGCTAAGGTTAGGGCTATGCTGGCAGGGCAAGGCTGGCAGGGCTAGACTATGAGGCCTAGGCTGTCAGGGCTAGTCTGTCAGGGCTAAGTTTAGGACTAGGCTGGCAGGGCTATACTGCCAGGGCTAGACTGAGGGCTATCCTGTCAGGTTTAGACTGTGAGGGCTAGACTGTGAGGGATAAGGTTAGGTCTAGGCTGTCAGGTCTAGACTGTGAGGGCTAGTCTGTCAGGGCTAAGGTTAGGGCTAGACTGTGAGGGCTAGGCTGGCAGGGTAATGCTGGCAGGGGCAGGCTGACAGGGCTAGACTACGAGGGCTAGTATGTCAGGGTGAAGATTAGGGCTAGGCTGTGAGAGGTAGACTGAGGGCTAGGCTGTCAGGGGTAGACTGTGAGGACTAGGCTGTTCGTGCAAGGCTGGTGGGATAAGGCTGGCAGGACAAGACTCACAGGCACAGGCTGTGAGGGCTAGACCATGAGGGATAAGGCTAGGGCTAGGCTCTCAGGGGTAGACTGTGAGTGCTAGTCTGTTAGGGTTAAGGTTAGGGTTAGGCTACCAGGGGTAGACTGTGAGGACTAGGATGGCAGTGCAAGGCTGGCAGGGCAAGGCTGTCAGGGCTAGACTGTGAGGGCTATGCTGTCAGGTCTAAGTTTAAGGCTAGGCTCTCAGGGCTAGGATTAAGGCTAGACTGTGAGGGCTAGGGTAAGGCTAAGCTGTCAGGGCCAAGGTAAGGGGGCATGTTAGGGCTAGACTGTCAGGGCTAAGTTTAGGGCTAGGGTTAGGGCTAAGCTGTCAGGGCTAGGATTAGAGTGAAGGTTAGGGCCAGGGTTTCAGGGCTAGACTGAGGCCTAACATTGACAGCCGAGCCATCACGGACAAGCCCTGACAGCCTAGCCTTCATAGTGTAGTCCTCACAGTCGAGCCCTCACAGCCTAGCCCTCAGTCTAGCTCTGACAGTCTAGCCCTGACTACTTGGCCGTCACAGTCTAGCCCTCAGTGCCTTGCCCTCATAGCCTAGCCGTCGCAGCCTAGCCCTGATAGCCTAGCGCTCACAGCCTAGCCCTGACAGGCTAGCCATCAGTCTAACCCTGACATACTAGCCCTCACAGCATAGCCCTGATTGTCTAACCCTCAGTGTAGTCTTCACAGTCTAGCCCTCAGTCTAGCCCTGACAGCTTAGTCCTCACAGTCTGCCCCTGACAGCCTAGCCCTCACCGCCTAGCCCTGACAGCCGTGCCCTCACAGGCTAGCCCTGACAGTTTAGTGCTCATAGCTTAGCCCTCATAGTCTAGCCCTCAGTCTAGCCCTGACAGCTTAGTCCTCACAGTCTGTCCCTGACAGCCTAGCCCTCACAGTCTAGCCCTGACAGCCGTGCCCTCACAGGCTAGCCCTGACAGTCTAGCGCTCATAGCTTAGCCCTCATAGTCTAGCCCTCAGTCTAGCCCTGACAGCTTAGTCCTCACAGCCCAGCCCTGATAGTCTAGCTCTCAGTGTAGCCCTCACAGTCTAGCCTTAGCGATAAGGTTAGGGCTATGCTGGCTATGCTGGCAGGGCAAGTCTGGCAGGGCTAGACTATGAGGCCTAGGCTGTCAGGGCTAGTCTGTCAGGGCTAAGGTTAGGGCTAGTCTGCCAGGGCACGGCTGCCAGGGCAAGGCTCGTAGAAAAGGATCGCAGGGTTAGGCTGGCAGGGCTAGACTGTTAGCGATAAGTTTAGGGCTAGGCTGTCAGGACTAGACTGTCAGGGCTAAGGTTAGGGCTAGGCTTTCAGGGCAAGGCTGGTAGGAAAAGGCTCGCAGGTCTAGCCTGGCAGGGCTACACTGTGAGGGCTAGGTTGTCAGTGATAAGGTTAGGGCTAGCCTGTCAGGGCTAAGGTTATGGAAAGGGTCTCAGGGGTAGACTGTGAGGACTCGGCTGTCAGGGCAAGGCTGCCAGGGGAAGCCTTTTAGGAAAAGGCTCGCAGGGCTAGACTGGCAGGGCTAGACTGTTAGCGATAAGGTTAGGGCTAGGCTGTCAGGGCTAAGGTTATGCGAAGGCTGTCATGGGTAGACCGAGGACTAGGCTGGCAGGGCAAGGCTGGCAGGGCTAGACTGCGAGGGATAAGGTTCGGGTGAGCGTGTCAGGGTTAGACTGTGAGGGCTAGTCTGTTATGGCTAAGGTTAGGGCTAGGCTGGCAGGGCTTGACTGTGAGGGCTAGTCTGTCAGGGTTAGTCTGTCAGGGCTAACGTTAGGGCTAGGCTGGCAGGGCAAGGCTGTGAGGACTAGGCTGCCAGGGCAAGGCTGGCAGGGCTACACTGTGAGGGCTAGTCTGCCAGGGCTAATGTTAGGGCAAGGTTGTCAGGGCTAGACTGTGAGGGCTAGTCTGTCAGTTTAAGGTTAGGGCTAGGCTGGCAGGGCTAGACTGTGAGGACTAGGATGGCAGTGCAAGGCTGGCAGGGCAAGGCTCTCAGGGCTAGACTGTGAGGGCTATGCTGTCAGGTCTAAGTTTAAGGCTAGGCTGTCAGGGCTAGGATTAATGCTAGACTGTGAGGGCTATGCTGTCAGGTCTAAGTTTAAGGCTAGGCTGTCAGGGCTAGGATTAAGGCTAGACTGTGAGGGCTAGTGTAAGGCTAAGCTGTCAGGGCCAAGGTAAGAGGGCATGTTAGGGCTAGACTTTCAGGGCTAGACTGAGAGGGCTAGACTGTGAGGGATAAGGTTAGGGCTAAGCTGTCAGAGTTAAGGTCAGGGCTAAGCTGTCAGGGCTAGGATTAGGGCGAAGGTTAGGGCCAGTGTTTCAGGGCTAGGCTGTCATCACTAGGCTCTTAGGGCTAGGCTGTCAGGGCTAAACTGAGGCCTAACAGCCGAGCCATCACGGACTAGCCCTGACAGCCTAGACTTCACAGTGTAGTCCTCACAGTCGAGCCCTCACAGCCTTGCCCTCATAGCCTAGCCATCGCAGCCTAGCACTGACAGCCTAGCGCTCACAGCCTAGCCCTGATAGCCTAGCCATCAGTCTTACCCTGACATACTGGCCCCAACAGCATAGCCCTGATTGTCTAACCCCAGTGTAGCCTTCACAGTCTAGCCCTCAGTCTACCCCTGACAGCTTAGTCCTCACAGTCTGCCCCTGACAGCCTAGCCCTGACAGCCGTGCCCTAACAGGCTAGCCCTGACAGTCTAGCGCTCATAACTTAGCCCTCATAGTCTAGCCCTCAGTCTAGCCCTGACAGCTTAGTCCTCACAGTCTGCCCCTGACAGCCTAGCCCTCACTGCCCAGCACTGATAGTCTAGCCCTCAGTGTAACCCTCACGGTCTAGCCCTCACGGTCTAGCCCCGAAAGCCGTGCCCTCACAGCCTAGCCCTATCCCTAGCTCTAACAGGCTTTCCCTGACAGCCTAAGCCTCACAGTCTAACCCTGACAGTCTAGCCCTCAGTTTATCTTTAGCCCTCACAGCCTAGCCCTCACAGCCTAACCCTGGTAGCTAGCCCTGAGCCTAGCCCTGCACCTAGCCCTCAAAGCCTAGCCTTCACAGCCTTGCCCTCAGTCTAACCCTGACAGACTATCCCTCACAGCCTAGCCCTCACAGTCTAGTTTCAGGGCCAGACTGTCAAGGCTAGACTGTGAGGGCTTGGTCGTGAGGTCTAGAATGAGGGCTAGGCTGTCAAGGCTAGGCTGTCAGTGCTAAGGTTAGGGCTAGGCTGTGAGGGCTTGGCTCTAAGGGCTAGGCTGTCACGGCTTGACTGAGGGCTAGGCTGTGAGGGCTTTGGTTAGGGCTCAGCTGTCAGGGCTAGGGTTAGTAGACTGTGAGGGCTAGGGTGTCAGGGCTAGATTGTGAGGGCTAGGACAAGGCTAGGCTGTTTGGGCTACACTCTGAGAGCCATGGTTAGGGTTAGGCTGTCAGGGCTAGGGTTAGGACTAGGCTGTCAGGAGTAGACTGTGAGGACTAGGCCGTCAGGGCAAGGCTACCAGGGCAAGGCTCTTAGGAAAAGGCTCGCAGAGCTAGGCTGTCAGGGCTAGACTGTGAGGGCTAGATTGTCAGCTTTAAGGTTAGGGCTAGGCTGTCAGGGTAGTATGTCAGGGCTAAGTTTAGGGCTAGGCTGTCAGGGGTAGACTGTGAGGACTAGGCTGTCAGGGCAAGGCTACCAGGGCAAGGCTCTTAGGAAAACGCTGGCAGGGCTAGGCTGGAAGTGCTAGACTGTTAGCGATAAGGTTAGGGCTAGGCTGTTAGTGCTAAGGTTAGGGGCACGCTGTTAGGGGTAGAATGAACACTAGGCTGGCAGGGCAAGGCTGGCAGGGCTAGACTGCGAGCGCTAGACTGTGAGGGATAGGTTAGGGCGAGGGTGTCAGGGCTAAGTTTAGGGCTAGGTTGTCAGGGCTAGACTGTGAGGGCTAGTCTGTCAGGGCTAAGGTTAGGGGTATGCTGGCAGGGCAAGGATAGCAGAGCTAGAATATGAGGCCTAGGCTCTCAGGGCTAGTCTGTCAGGGCTAAGGTTAGGACTAGGGTGGCTGGGCAAGGCTGTGAGGATTAGGCTTACAGGGCAAGGCTGGCAGGGCTAGATTGTGAGGGCTAATCTGTCAGGGGTAGACTGAGAGTTTGGCTGTCAGGGTTAGTGTTTAAGGGCTAAGGTTAGGGCTAGGCTGCCAGGGCAAGGCTCGTAGAAAAGGCTGGCAGGGCTAGGTTGGCAGGGCTAGACTGTTAGCAATAAGTTTAGGGCTAGGCTTTCAGGACTAGACTGTCAGGGCTAAGGTCAGGGCTAGGCTTTCAGGGCAAGGCTGTTAGGAAAAGGCTTGCAGGGCTAGCCTGGCAGGGCTACACTGTGAGGGCTAGGTTGTCAGGGCTAGTCTATTAGGGCTTAGGTTATGGCAAGGCTCTCAGGGGTATACTGTGAGGACTCGGCTGTCAGGGCAAGGCTCTTAGGAAAAGGTTCGCAGGGCTAGACTGGCAGGGCTAGATTGTTAGCGATAAGGTTAGGGCTAGGCTGTCAGGGCTAAGGTTATGCGAAGGCTGTCAGTGGTAGACTGAGGACTAGGCTGGCATGGCAAGACTGGCAGGGCTAGACTGCGAGGGATAATGTTAGGGCGAGCGTGTACGGGCTAGACTGTGAGGGCTAGTCTGTTAGGGCTAAGGTTAGGGCTAGGCAGTCGAGGTAAGGTTAGGGATAGGCTGGCAGGGCTTGACTGTGAGGGCTAGTCTGTCAGGGCTAAGGTTAAGGCTAGGCTGGCAGGGCAAGGCTGTGAGGACTAGGCTGCCAGGGCAAGGCTGGCAGGGCTAGACTATGGTGCTAGGCTGGCAGGGCTAAGGTTAGGACTAGGCTGCCAGGGCAAGGCTGACAAGCCAAGATTGGCAGGGGTAGACTGAGGGCTAGGCTGGCAGGGATAGAATGAGAGGGCTAGCGTGTCAGGG
Source organism: Eonycteris spelaea (assembly GCA_003508835.1). Classification (NCBI taxonomy): domain Eukaryota; kingdom Metazoa; phylum Chordata; class Mammalia; order Chiroptera; family Pteropodidae; genus Eonycteris; species Eonycteris spelaea. Next base: position 17,688 of record PUFA01000878.1, on the reverse strand, counting down.
TTAGACTGAGGGACTAGGCTGGCAGGGCTAGGCCGTCAGGGCTAGTCTGTCAGGGCTAAGTTTAGGGCTAGGTTGGCAGGGCAAGGCTGGCAGGGCTAAGGTTAGGGTAGGCTGTCAGGGGTAGACTGTGAGGACTAGGCTGTCAGGTCTAAGGTTAGGGCTAGGTTGTCAGGGCTAAGGTTAGGGTTAGGCAGTCGAGCTAAAGTTAGGGCAAGGGTGGCAGGGCAAGGCTGTGAGGACTAGGCTGACAGGGTAAGGCTGGCAGGGAAAGTCTGGCAGAGCTTTGGTTAGGGCAAGGCTGCCAGGGCAAGGCTGGTAGGAAAAGGCTTGCAGGGCTAGGCTGGCAGGGCTTCACTGTGAGGGCTAGACTGTGAGGGCTAGATTGTCAGCGATAAGGTTAGGGCTAGGCTGTCAGGGTTAAGGTTATGGCAACGTTTCAGGTGTAGACCGTGAGGACTCGGCTCTCAGGGCAAGGCTGCCAGGGGAAGGCTCTTAGGAAAAGACTCGCAGGGCTAGACTGGCAGGGCTAGACTGTTAGCGATAAGGTTAGGGCTAGGCTGTCAGGGCTAAGGTTATGCGAAGGCTGTCAGGGGTAGACTGAAGGCAAGGCTAGCAGGGCTAGACTGCGAGGGATAAGGTTAGGGCGAGCGTGTCAGGGCTAGACTGAGGGCTAGTCTGTTAGGGCTAAGGTTAGGGCTAGGCTGGCAGGGCTTGAATGTGAGGGCTAGTCTGTCATGTCTAAGGCTAGGGATAGGCAGTCCAGCTAAGGTTAGGGCTAGGCTGTCAGGTCTCAGGTTAGGTCTAGGCTGGCAGGGCAAACCTGACAGGGAAAGATTGGCAGGGCTAGACTGAGGGCTAGGGTGTCAGGGATAGACTGAGAGGGTTAGGCTGTCAGGGCTTGACTGTCAGGGCTAGGCCGTCAGGGCTAAGGTGAGGTCTAGGCTCGCAGGGCAAGGCTGGCAGGGCTAGACTGTTAGCGATAAGGTTAGGGCTAGGCTGTCAGGGCAAGGCTGCCAGGGCAAGGCTCTTAGGAAAAGGCTCGCAGGGCTAGGCTGGCAGGGCTAAGGTTAGGGCTAGGCTGGCAGTGCAAGGCTGTGAGAAGTAGACTTGCAGGGCTAGACTGTGGGGGCTAGTCTGTCAGGGCTAAGGTTAGGAGTAGGCTGGCAGGGCAAGATTGGCAGGGCTAGACTGAGGGGTAGGCTTTCAGGGCTGGACTGAGGGCTAGACTGAGGGCTAGACTGGCAGGGGTAGAACTGTGAGGGCTAGGCTCTCAGGACAATGCTGTCAGGGCAAGGATCGTAGGAAATGGTTGGCAGGGCTAGGCTAGCAAGGCTAGACTGTGAGGGCTAGACTGTTAGTGATAAGGTTAAGGCTAGGCTGTCAGGGCTAGACAGAGGACTAGGTTGGCAGGGCTAGACTGCGAGGGATAAGGTTAGTCCTAGGTTGTCAGGGGTAGGCTGTAAGGGATAGACTGTGAGGGCGAGGATGTCAGGGCTAAGGTTAGGGGTAGCCTGGCAGGGCTTGACTGTGAGGGCTAGTCTGTTAGGGGTAGACTGAGGGTTAGGCTGTCAGGGCTAGTCTATCAGGGCTAAGGTTAGGGCTAGGCTGGCAGGGCTATGCTGTGAGGGCTAGAGTGTTAGTGATAAGGTTAGGGGTAGGCTTTCAGGGCTAGTCTGTCAGGGCTAGGCTGTGAGGACTAGGCTGACAGGGCAAGACTGGGAGGGCTATGCTGTTAGGGCTAAGGTTAGGGCTAGGCTGTCAGGCCTCAGGTTAGGGCTAGGCTGGCAGGGCTTCACTGTGAGGTCTAGTCTGTCAGGGCTAGTCAGTCAGGGCTAAGGTTAGGGCTAGACTGAGAGGGCTAGGCTGTCAGGGTTAGGCCGTCAGGGCTAAGGTGAGGGCTAGGCAGTTGAGCTATGGTTAGGGCTAGGCTGGCAGGGCAAAGCTGTGAGGACTAGGGTGGCAGGGTAAGGCTGGCAGGACAAGGTTGACAGGGCTAGACTGTGAAGGTTAGCCTGTCAGGGGTAGACTGAGGGTTAGTCTGTCAGGGTTAAGGTTAGGGCTAGGCTGCCAGGGTTAAGGTTTGGTGAAGGCTCTCAAGGGTAGACTGAGGACTAGGATGGCAGGGTAAGGCTGGCAGGGCTAGGCTCACAGGGCCAGACTGCGAGGGCTAGACTGCGAGGGATAAGGTTAGGGCGAGGGTGTCAGAGCTAGACTGTGAGGGCTAGTCTGTCAAGGCTAAAGTTAGGGCTAGGCAGTCGAGCTAAGGTTAGAGCTAGGCTGGCAGGGCTAGTCTTCAGGGCTTGTCTGTCAGGGCTAGGTAGGTAGGGCAAGGCTGACAGGGCAAGATTGGCAGGGCTAGGCTGTCACGGCTAGGCTTTCAGGGCTAAGGTCAGGGCTACGCTGGTAGGCAAGGCTGGGAGGACTATGCTGGTAGGGCAAGCCTGGCAGGGCTAGACTACGAGGGCTAGTCTGTCAGGGCTAAACTGTGGGCTAGGCAGTCAGGGCTAAGGTTAGGGCTTGGTTGTCAGGGTTAGACTGTGAGGGTTAGTCTGTCAGGGTTAAGGTTAGGGCTAGGCAGTCGAATTAGATTAGGGCTAGGCTGGCAGGGCTAGACTGTGAGGGCTAGGCTGTCAGGGTAAGGCTGGCAGGGCAAGGCTGGTAGGGCTAGACTGTGAGGGCTAGTCTGTCAGGGCTAAGGATAGGGCTAGGCTGTGAGGGGTAGACTGTGAGGACTAGGCCATCAGGGCAAGGCTGCCAGGACAAGGCTCTTAGGAAAAGGCTCGCAGGGCTAGGCTGGCAGGGCTACAGTGAGGGGGCTAGACTGTGAGGGCTAGATTGTCAGTGATAATGTTAGGGCTAGGCTGTCAGGGGTAGACTGTGAGGACTAGGTTGCCAGGGCAAGGCTCTTAGGAAAAGGCTCGCAGGGCTAGACTGGTAGGGCTAGGCTGTTAGCGATAACGTTAGGGCTAGGCTGTCAGGGGTAGACTGTGAGGACTAGGTTGCCAGGGCAAGGCTCTTAGGAAAAGGCTCGCAGGGCTAGACTGGTAGGGCTAGACTGTTAGCGATAAGGTTAGGACTGGACTGTCGGGGCTAAGGTTAGGGGAAGGCTGTCAGGGTAGACTGAGGAATAGGCTGGCAGGGCTAGACTGCTAGGGATAAGGTTAGGGCGAGCGTGTCAGGGCTAGACTGTGAGGGCTAGTCTGTTACGGCTAAGGTTAGAGCTAGGCAGTTGAGCTAAGGTTAGGGCTAGGCTGGCAGAGCTAGTCTGTCAGGGCTAAGCTTAGGGGTAAGGTTAGGTCTAGGCTGTCAGGGCTAGTCTCAGGGCAAGGCTGGCAGGACAAGACTGAGGTCTAGACTGTCAGGGATAAGATTAGGGCTAGCCTGGCAGGATAGGCTGGCAGGACAAGGCTGGCAGGGGTAGACTGTGAGGTCTAGGCTATCAGGGCTAGGGTTAGGGATAGGCTGGTAGGGCTAGACTGAGGCTAGTCTGTCAGGGCTAGGCTGGTAGGAGAAGGCTGGCAGGGCTAGACTGCTAGGGCTAGTATGTCAGGGCTAGGCTGGCAGGGCAAGACTGCTAGGGCTAGACTGTCAAGGATAAGGTTAGGGCTAGGCTGGCAGGGAAAGGCTGGCAGGGCAAGGCTCATAGGAAAAGGCTCGCAGTGCTAGGCTGGCAAGGCTAGGCTGGCAGGGCTAGACTGTTAGCGATAAGGTTAGGGCTAGGCAGTCAGGGCTAGAATGTGAGGGCTAGGATGTCAGGGTAAGGCTGCCAGGGCAAGGTTTGTAGGAAAAGGCTCGCAGGGCTAGGCTGGCAGGGCTAGACTGTTAGCGATAAGGTTAGGAGTAGACTGTCGGGGCTAAGGTTAGGGGAAGGCTGTCAGGGGTAGACTGAGGAATAGGCTGGCAGGGCTAGACTGCGAGGGATAAGGTTAGGGCGAGCGTGTCAAGGCTAGACTGTGAGGGCTAAGGTTAGAGCTAGGCAGTTGAGCTAAGGTTAGGGCTAGGCTGGCAGGGCTAGTCTCACAGGGCAAGGCTGGCAGGACAAAAGACTGTGAGGTCTAGACTGTCAGGGATAAGATTAGGGCTAGGCTGGCAGGGCTAGACTGTGAGGTCTAGGCTATCAGGGCTAGGGTTAGGGATAGGCTGGCAGGGCTAGACTGAGGCTAGTCTGTCAGGGCTAAGGTCAGGGCTAGGCTGGTAGGAGAAGGCTGGCAGGGCTAGACTGCTAGGGCCAGTATGTTAGGGCTAAGCTTAGGGCTAGGCTGTGAGGGCTAGGCTGGCAGGGCTAGGCTGGCAGGGCAAGACTGCTAGGGCTAGACTGTCAAGAATAAGGTTAGGGCTAGGCTGGCAGGGCAATGCTCATAGGAAAAGGCTCGCAGTGCTAGGCTGGCAAGGCTAGGCTGGCAGGGCTAGACTGTTAGCGATAAGGTTAGGGCTAGGCTGTCAGGGCTAGAATGTGAGGGCTAGGATGTCAGGGTAAGGCTGCCAGGGCAAGGTTTGTAGGAAAAGGCTCGCAGGGCTAGGCTGGCAGGGCTAGACTGTTAGCGATAAGGTTAGGGCTAGGCTGTCAGGGCTAAGGTTAGGGGAAGGCTGTCAGGGTTAGACTGAGGACTAGGCTTGCAGAGCAAGGCTGGTAGGGCTAGATTGCGAGGGATAAGGTTAGGGCAAGCGTGTCAGGGCTAGACTGTGAGGTCTAGTCTGTTAGGGCTAAGGTTATGGCTAGGCAGTTGAGATAAGGTTAGGGCTAGCCTGGCAGGGCTTGACTGTGGGGCTAGTCTGTCAGGTTAGTCTGTCAGGGCTAAGGTTAGGGCTAGGCTGGCAGGGCAAGGCTGTGAGGACTAGGCTGACAGGGCAAGGCTGGCAGGGCTAGACTGTGAGGGCTAGTCTGTCACGTCTAAGGTTAGGGATAGGCAGTCCAGCTAAGGTTTAGGGCTAGGCTTTCAGGTCTCAGGTTAGGTCTAGGCTGGCAGGGCAAAGCTGACAGGGCAAGATTGGCAGGGCTAGACTGAGGGCTAGGGTGTCAGGGCTAGACTGAGAGGGTTAGGCTGTCAGGGCTAGGCCAACAGGGCTAAGTTTAGGTTTAGGCTGGCAGGGCTACACTACGAGGGCTATTCTGTCAGGGCTAGTCTGTCAGGGCTAAGGTTAGGGCTAGGATGGCCGGGCTAGGTTGCCAGGGCAAGGCTGCCAGGGCAAGGCTCATAGGAAAAGGCTCGCAGGGCAAGGCTGGCAAGGCTAGACTGTTAGCGATAAGGTTAGGGCTAGGCTGTCAGGGGTAGACTGTGAGGACTAGACCGTCAGGGCAAGGCTGCCAGGTCAAGGCTCTTAGGAAAAGGCTTGCAGGGCTAGGCTGGCAGGGGTACACTGTGAGGGCTAAATTGTCAGTGAGAAGGTTAGGGCTAGACTGTCAGGGCTAGAATGTGAGGGCTAGGCTGTCAGGCTTGTCTGTCAGGGCTAAGGTTAGGGCTAGGCGGTCAGGGTAGACTGTGAGGACTAGGCTGTCAGGGCAAGGCTGCCAGGGCGAGGCTCTTAGGAAAATGCTGGCAGGGCTAGACTATTAGCGATAAGTTTAGGGCTAGGCTGTCAGGGCTAAGTTTAGGGGAAGGCTGTTAGGGGTAGACTGAGGCCTAGGCTGGCAGGGCAAAGCTGGCAGGGCTAGGCTCACAGGGATAGACTGCGAGGGCTAAGGTTAGGGCGAGGGTATCAGGGCTAGAGTGTAAGGGCTAGTCTGTCAGGGGTAAGGTTAGGGCTATGCTGGCAGGGCAAGGCTGGCAGGGCTAGAATATGAGGCCTAGGCTGTCAGGGCTAGTCTGTCAGGGCTAAGGTTAGGACTAGGGTGGCTGGGCAAGGCTGTGAGGATTAGGCTTACAGGGCAAGGCTGGCAGGGCTAGATTGTGACGGCTAATCTGTCAGGGGTAGACTGAGAGTTTGGCTGTCAGGGCTAGTGTTTCAGGGCTAAGGTTAGGGCTAGGCTGGCAGGGCTAGGCTCCAGGGCAAGGCTCGTAGGAAAAGGCTTGCAGGGCTAGGCTGGCAGGGCTAGACTGTTAGCGATAAGGTTAGGGCTAGTCTGTCAGGGTAGGTTAGGGGAAGGCTGTGAGGGGTAGACTGAGGACTAGGCTGGCAGGGCTAGGCTGACAGGGCCAGACTGCGAGGGTTAGTCTGTCAGGGCTAAGGTTAGGGCTGGGATGGCAGGGCTAGACTGGGGGCTAGTCTGTCAGGGCTAGACTGAGGGCTATCCTATCAGGTTTAGACTGTGAGGGATAAGGTTAGGGCTAGGCTGTCAGGGATAGACTGTGAGGGCTAGTCTGTGAGGGCTAAGGTTAGGGCTAGACTGTGAGGGCTAGGCTGGCAGGGTAATGCTGGCAGGGGTAGGCTGACAGGGCTAGACTACGAGGGCTAGTATGTCAGGGTGAAGATTAGGGCTAGGCTGTGAAAGGTAGACTGAGGGCTAGGCTGTCAGGGGTAGACTGTGAGGACGAGGCTGTTCGTGCAAAGCTGGTAGGATAAGGCTGGCAGGACAAGACTCACAGGGCCAGGCTGTGAGGGCTAGACTGTGAGGGATAAGGCTAGGGCTAGGCTCTCAGGGGTAGACTGTGAGTGCTAGTCTGTTAGGGCTAAGGTTAGGGCTAGGCTGCCAGGGGTAGACTGTGAGGACTAGGATGGCAGGGCAAGGCTGTCAGGGCTAGACTGTGAGGGCTATGCTGTCAGGTCTAAGTTTAAGGCTAGGCTCTCAGGGCTAGGATTAAGGCTAGACTGAGGGCTAGGGTAAGGCTAAGCTGTCAGGGCTAAGGTAAGGGGGCATGTCAGGGCTAGACTGTCAGGGCTAGACTGAGAGGGCTAGACTGTCAGGGATAAGGTTAGGGCTAAGCTGTCAGAGTTAAGGTCAGGGCTAGGATGTCAGGGCTAAGGTTAGGGCTAGGGTTAGGGCTAAGCTGTCAGGGCTAGGATTCGGGCAAAGGTTAGGGCCAGGGTTTCAGGGCTAGGCTGTCATCACTAGGCTTTTAGGGCTAGGCTGTCAGGGCTAGACTGAGGCCTAACATTGACAGCCGAGCCATCACAGACTAGCCCTGACAGCCTAGCCTTCACGGTGTAGTCCTCACAGTCGAGCCCTCACAGCCTAGCCCTCAGTCTAGCTCTGACAGTCTAGCCCTGACTACTTGGCCCTCACAGTCTAGCCCTCACAGCCTTGCCTTCATAGCCTAGCCCTGATAGCCTAGCGCTCACAGCCTAGCTCTGACAGCCTAGCCATCAGTCTTACCCTGACATACTGGCCCTCACAGCATAGCCCTGATTGTCTAACCCTCAGTGTAGCCTTCACAGTCTAGCCCTCAGTCTACCCCTGACAGCTTAGTCCTCACAGTCTGCCCCTGACAGCCTAGCCCTGATAGTCGTGCCCTCACAGCCTAGCCCTGACAGCCGTGCCTCACAGGCTAGCCTGACAGTCTAGCGCTCATAGCTTAGCCCTCATAGTCTAGCCCTCAGTCTAGCCCTGACAGGTTAGTCCTCACAGTCTGCCCCTGACAGCCTGGCCCTCACAGCCAAGCCCTGATAGTCTAGCCCTCAGTGTTGCCCTCACAGTCTAGCCTTAGCGATAAGGTTAGGGCTATGCTGACTATGCTGGCAGGGCAAGGCTGGCAGGGCTAGAATATGAGGCCTAGGCTGTCAGGGCTAAGGTTAGGGCTAGGCTGGCTGGGCAAGTCTGTGAGGATTAGGATTACAGGGCAAGGCTGGCAGGGCTAGACTGTGAGGGCTAGTCTGTCAGGGGTAGACTGAGGGTTAGGCTGCCAGGGCTAGTGTGTCAGGGCTAAAGTTAGGGATAGTCTGCCAGCGCACGGCTGCCAGGGCAAGGCTCGTAGAAAAGGCTTGCAGGGTTAGGCTGGCAGGGCTAGACTGTTAGCGATAAGTTTAGGGCTAGGCTGTCAGGACTAGACTGTCAGGGCAAGGCTGGTAGGAAAAGGCTCGCAGGGTAGCCTGGCAGGGCTACACTGTGAGGGCTAGGTTGTCAGTGATAAGGTTAGGGCTAGGCTGTCAGGGCTAGGCTGTTAGGGCTAAGGTTATGGCAAGGCTCTCAGGGGTAGAATGTGAGGCCTCGGCTGTCAGGGCAAGGCTGCCAGGGGAAGGCTCTTCGGAAAAGGCTCGCAGGGCTAGACTGGCAGGGCTAGACTGTTAGCGATAAGGTTAGGGCTAGGCTGTCAGGGCTAAGGTTATGTGAAGGCTGTCAGGGGTAGACCGAGGACTAGGCTGGCAGGGCAAGCCTGGCAGGGCTAGACTGCGAGGGATAAGGTTAGGGCGAGCGTATCAGGGCTTGACTGTGAGGGCTAGTCTGTCAGGGTTAGTCTGTCAGGGCTAAGGTTAGGGCTAGGCTGGCAGGGCAAGGCTGTGAGGACTAGGCTGGCAGGGCTAGACTGTGAGAGCTAGTCTGTCAGGGCTAGTCTGCCAGGGCTAATGTTAGGGCAAGGTTGTCAGGGCTAGGCTGTGAGGGCTAGTCTGTTAGGGCTAAGGTTAGGGCTAGGCTGGCAGGGCTTGACTCTGAGGGCTAGTCTGTCAGGGTTAGTCTGTCAGGGCTAAGGTTAGGGCTAGGCTGGCAGGGCAAGGCTGTGAGGACTAGGCTGCCAGGGCAAGGCTGGCAGGGCTAGACTGTGAGGGCTAGTCTGCCAGGGCTAATGTTAGGGCAAGGTTGTCAGGGCTAGAGTGTGAGGACTAGGATGGCAGTGCAAGGCTGGCAGGGCAAGGCTCTCAGGGCTAGACTGTGAGGGCTATGCTGTCAGGTCTAAGTTTAAGGCTAGGCTCTCAGGGCTAGGAGTAAGGCTAGACTGTGAGAGCTAGTGGAAGGCTAAGCTGTCAGGGCTAAGGTAAGGGGGCATGTTAGGGCTAGACTTTCAGGGCTAGATTGAGAGGGCTAGACTGTCAGTTAAGGTCAGGGCTAAGCTGTCAGGGCTAGGATTTGGGCAAAGGTTAGGGCCAGGGTTTCAGGGCTAGGCTGTCATCACTAGGCTTTTAGGGCTAGGCTGTCAGGGCTAGACTGAGGCCTAACATTGACAGCCGAGCCATCACAGACTAGCCCTGACAGCCTAGCCTTCACGGTGTAGTCCTCACAGTCGAGCCCTCACAGCCTAGCCCTCAGTCTAGCTCTGACAGTCTAGCCCTGACTACTTGGCCCTCACAGTCTAGCCCTCACAGCCTTGCCTTCATAGCCTAGCCCTGATAGCCTAGCGCTCACAGCCTAGCTCTGACAGCCTAGCCATCAGTCTTACCCTGACATACTGGCCCTCACAGCATAGCCCTGATTGTCTAACCCTCAGTGTAGCCTTCACAGTCTAGCCCTCAGTCTACCCCTGACAGCTTAGTCCTCACAGTCTGCCCCTGACAGCCTAGCCCTGACAGCCGTGCCCTCACAGGCTAGCCACAGTCTAGCGCTCATAGCTTAGCCCTCATAGTCTGCCCCTGACAGCCTAGCCCTCACAGCCCAGCCCTGATAGTCTAGCCCTCAGTGTAGCCCTCATAGTCTAGCCTTAGCGATAAGGTTAGGGCTATGCTGGCTATGCTGGCAGGGCAAGGCTGGCAGGGCTAGTCTGTCAGGGCTAAGGTTAGGGCTAGTCTGCCAGGGCACGGCTGCCAGGGCAAGGCTTGTAGAAAAGGCTCGCAGGGTAGGCTGGCAGGGCTAGACTGTTAGCGATAAGTTTAGGCCTAGGCTGTCAGGACTAGACTGTCAGGGCTAAGGTTAGGGCTAGGCTGTCAGGGCAAGGCTGGTAGGAAAAGGCTCGCAGGGCTAGCCTGGCAGGGCTACACTGTGAGGGCTAGGTTGTCAGTGATAAGGTTAGGGCTAGGCTGTCAGGGCTAAGGTTATGGCAAGGCTCTGAGGGGTAGACTGTGAGGACTCGGCTGTCAGTGCAAGGCTGCCAGGGGAAGGCTCTTAGGAAAAGGCTCGCAGGGCTAGACTGGCAGGGCTAGACTGTTAGCGATAAGGTTAGGGCTAGGCTGTCAGGGCTAAGGTTATGCGAAGGCTGTCAGGGGTAGACCGAGGACTAGGCTCGCAGGGCAAGGCTGGCAGGGCTAGACTGCGAGGGATAAGGTTAGGGCGAGCATGTCAGGGTTAGACTGTGAGGGCTAGTCTGTTAGGGCTAAGGTTAGGGCTCGGCTGGCAGGGCTTGACTGTGAGGGCTAGTCTTTCAGGGCTAGTCTGCCAGGGCTAATGTTAGGCAAGGTTGTCAGGGCTAGACTGTGAGGGCTAGTCTGTCAATTTAAGGTTAGGGCTAGGCTGGCAGGGCTAGGATGTGAGGACTAGGATGGCAGTGCAAGGCTGGCAGGGCAAGGCTCTCAGGGCTAGACTGTGAGGGCTATGCTGTCAGGTCTAAGTTTAAGGCTAGGGTGTCAGGGCTAGGGTAAGGCTAAGCTGTCAGGGCTAAGGTAAGAGGGCATGTTAGGGCTAGACTTTCAGGGCTAGACTGAGAGGGCTAGACTGTCAGGGATAAGGTTAGGGCTAAGCTGTCAGGGCTAGGATTAGGGTGAAGGTTAGGGCCAGGGTTTCAGGCCTAGGCTGTCAGGGCTAGACTGAGGCCTAACATTGAAAGCCGAGCCATCACGGACTAGTCCTGACAGCCTAGACTTCACAGTGTAGTCCTCACAGTCGAGCCCTCACAGCCTAGCCCTCAGTCTAGCTCTGATAGTCTAGCCCTCACAGCCTTGCCCTCATAGCCTAGCCGTCGCAGCCTAGCCCTCATAGCCTAGCGCTCACAGCCTAGCCCTGACAGCCTAGCCATCAGTCTAACCCTGACATACTGGCCCTCACAGCATAGCCCTGATTGTCTAACCCTCAGTGTAGCCTTCACAGTCTAGCCCTCAGTCTAGCCCTGACAGCTTAGTCCTCACAGTCTGCCCCTGACAGCCTAGCCTTCACATCCTAGCCCTGATAGTCGTGTCCTCACAGCCTAGCCCTGACAGCCGTGCCCTCACAGGCTAGCCCTGACAGTCTAGCACTCATAGCTTAGCCCTCATAGTCTAGCCCTCATTCTAGCCCTGACAGCTTAGTCCTCACAGTCTGCCCCTGACAGCCTAGCCCTCACAGCCTAGCCCTGACAGCCGTGCCCTCACAGGCTAGCCCTGACAGGCTAGCACTCATAGCTTAGCCCTCATAGTCTAGCTCTCAGTCCAGCCCTGACAGCTTAGTCCTCACAGTCTAGCTCTCAGTCCAGCCCTGACAGCTTAGTCCTCACAGTCTGCCCCTGATAGCCTGGCCCTCGCAGCCAAGCCTGATAGTCTAGCCCTCAGTGTAGCCCTCACAGTCTAGCCTTAGCGATAAGGTTAGGGGTATGCTGGCTATGCTGGCAGGGTAAGGCTGGCAGGGCTAGAATATGAGGCCTAGGCTGTCAGGGCTAGTCTGTCAGGGCTAAGGTTAGGGCTAGGCTGGCAGGGCTATGTTTAGGGTAGGCTGTCAGGGGTAGACTGTGAGGACTAGGCTGTCAGGCCTAAGGTTAGGGCTAGGTTGTCAGGGCTAAGGTTAGGGTTAGGCAGTCGAGCTAAAGTTAGGGCAAGGCTGGCAGGGCAAGGCTGTGAGGACTAGGCTGACAGGGTAAGGCTGGCAGGGAAATTCTGGCAGGGCTTTGGTTAGGGCAAGGCTGGTAGGAAAAGGCTTGCAGGGCTAGGCTGGCAGGGCTACACTGTGAGGGCTAGACTGTGAGGGCTAGATTGTCAGCGATAAGGTTAGGGCTAGGCTGTCAGGGTTAAGGTTATGGCAAGGTTCTCAGGTGTAGACCGTGAGGACTCGACTGTCAGGGCAAGGCTGCCAGGGGAAGGCTCTTAGGAAAAGACTCGCAGGGCTAGACTGGCAGGGCTAGACTGTTAGCGATATGGTTAGGGCTAGGCTGTCAGGGCTAAGGTTATGCGAAGGCTGTCAGGGGTAGACTGAGGGCAAGGCTGGCAGGGCTAGACTGCGAGGGATAAGGTTAGGGCGAGCGTGTCAGGGCTAGACTGTGAGGGCTAGTCTGTTAGGGCTAAGGTTAGGGCTAGGCTGGCAGGGCTTGAATGTGAGGGCTAGTCTGTCATGTCTAAGGCTGGGGATAGGCAGTCCAGCTAAGGTTAGGGCTAGGCTGTCAGGTCTCAGGTTAGGTCTAGGCTGGCAGGGCAAACCTGACAGGGCAAGATTGGCAGGGCTAGACTGAGGGCTAGGGTGTCAGGAAAGACTGAGAGGGTTAGGCTGTCAGGGCTAGACTGTCAGGGCTAGGCCGTCAGGGCTAAGGTGAGGTCTAGGCTCGCAGGGTAAGGCTGGCAGGGCTAGACTGTTAGCGATAAGGTTAGGGCTAGGCTGTCAGGGCAAGGCTGCCAGGGCAAGGCTCTTAGGAAAAGGCTCGCAGGGCAAGGCTGTGAGAAGTAGGCTTGCAGGGCTAGACTGTGGGGGCTAGTCTGTCAGGGCTAAGGTTAGGACTAGGCTGGCAGGGCAAGATTGGCAGGGCTAGACTGAGGACTAGGCTTTCAGGGCTGGACTGAGGGCTAGACTGAGGGCTAGACTGGCAGGGATAGAACTGTGAGGGCTAGGCTCTTAGGGCAATGCTGTCAGGGCAAGGATCGTAGGAAATGGTTGGCAGGGCTAGGCTGGCAAGGCTAGACTGTGAGGGCTAGACTGTTAGTGATAAGGTTAAGGCTAGGCTGTCTGGGCTAGACAGAGGACTAGGCTGGCAGGGCTAGACTGCCAGGGATAAGGTTAGTCCTAGGTTGTCAGGGCTAGGCTGTAAGGGATAGACTGTGAGGGCGAGGATGTCAGGGCTAAGGTTAGGGGTAGCCTGGCAGGGCTTGACTGTGAGGGCTAGTCTGTCAGGGGTAGACTGAGGGTTAGGCTGTCAGGGCTAGTCTATCAGGGCTTAGGTTAGGGCTAGGCTGGCAGGGCTATGCTGTGAGGGCTAGACTCTGAGGGCTAGATTGTCAGCGATAAGGTTAGAGCTATGCTGTCAGGGCTAGAATGTGAGGGCTATGCTGTCAGGGCTACTCTCTCAGGGCTAAGGTTAGGGCTAGGATGTCAGGGGTAGACTGTGAGGACTAGACTGCCAGGGGAAGGCTGCCAGAGCAAGGCTTCCAGGGCAAGGCTCGTAGGGAAAGTCTGGCAGGGCTAGGTTGGGAGGATTAGGCTGGCAGGGAAAGGCTGACAGGGTAAGATTGGCAGGGCTAGACTGAGGGTTAGGCAGTCAGGGCTAGTCTGTCAGGGCTAAGGTTAGGGCTAGGCTGGCAGGACAAGTTTGGGAGGGGTAGGCTGCCAGGGCTAAGGTTCAGGCTAGGCTGTCAGGGCTAAGGTTAGAGCTAGGTTGTCAGGGCTAGACTGTGAGGGCTAGTCTGTCAGTGCTAAGGTTAGGGCTAGGCTGGCAGGGCAAGGCTGTGAGGACTAGGCTGACAGGGTAAGGCTGGCAGGGCTAGACTGTGAGGGCTAGTCTGTCAGGGGTAGACTGAGGGTTAGGCTGTCAGGGCTAGTCTGTCAGGGCAAGGCTGGTAGGAAAAGGCTCACAGGGATAGGCTGGCAGGGCTATACTTTGAGGGCTAGATTGTGAGGGCTAGGCTGTCAGGGCTAAGGTTAGCGCAAGGCTGTGAGGACTAGGCTGACAGGGCTAGGTTATCAGGGCTAGACTGTGATGGCTAGATTGTCAGCGATAAGCTTACAGTTAGGTTGTCAGGGCTAGAATGTGAGGGCTCAGCTGTCAGGGCTAGTCTGTCAGGGGTAAGGTTAGGGCTAGGCTGTCAGGGGTCGACTGTGAGGACTAGGCTGTCAGGGCAAGGCTTGCAGGGTTAGGCTGACAGGGCTAGACTACGAGGGCTAGTATGTCAGGGTTAAGATTAGGGCTAGGCTGTGAGGGGTAGTCTGAGGGCTAGGCTGTCAGGGCTAAGGTTAGGGTTAGGCTGTCAGGGGTAGACTGTGACGACTAGGCTGTTCATGCAAGGCTGGCAGGACAAGGCTCGCAGGGCCAGGCTGTGAGGGCTAGTCTGAGGGATAAGGCTAGGGCTAGGCTCTCACTGCTAGACTGTGAGAGCTAGTCTGTTAGGGCTAAGGTTAGGGCTAGGCTACCAGGGGTAGACTGAGGAGTAGCATGGCAGTGCAAGTCTGTCAGGGCTAGACGGTGAGGGCTAGTCTGTCAGGGCGAAGTTTAGGGCTACATTGTCAGGGCTAGACTGTGCGGGCTATGCTGTCAGGTCTAAGTTTAAGGCTAGACTGTGAGGGCTAGGGTAAGGCTAAGCTGTCAGGGCCAAGGTAAGGGGGCATGTTAGGGCTAGTCTGTCAGGGCTAGGCTGAGAGGGCTAAACTGTCAGAGTTAAGGTCAGGGCTAGGCTGTCAGGGCTAAGGTTAGGGCTAGGGTTAGGGCTAAGCTGTCAGGGCTAGGATTAGGGTGAGGGTTAGGGCCAGGGTTTCAGGGCTAGGCTGTCAGGGCTAGACTGAGGCCTAACACTGATAACCGAGCCATCACAGACTAGCCCTGACAGCCTAGCCTTCACAGTGTAGTCCTCACAGTCGAGCACTCACAGTCTAGCTCTGACAGTCTAGCCCTGACTGCTTGGCCCTCACAGTCTAGCCCTGACTGCTTGGCCCTCACAGTCTAGCCCTCACAGCCTTGCCCTCATTGCCTAGCCATCGCAGCCTAGCCCTGACAGCCTAGCCATCAGTCTAACCCTGACATACTAGCCCTAACAGCCTAGCCCTGATTGTCTAGCCCTCAGTGTAGCCCTCACAGTCTAGCCCTGACAGCCGTGCCCTCACAGCCTAGCCCTCACAGACTGGCCCTCAGTCTAGCCCTGACAGCTTAGTCCTCATAGTCTGCCCCTGACAGCCTTGCCCTCACAGCCTAGCCCTCACAGTCTAGCCCTCAGAGTCTAGCCCTCACAGTCTAGCCCTCAGTCTAGCCCTGACATCCTTGCCCTCACAGCCTAGCCCTATCCCTAGCCCTAACAGGCTTGCCCTGACAGCCTAAGCCTCACAGTCTATTCGTGACAGTCTAGCCCTTACAGCCTAGGCCTCACAGTCCAGCCCTGACAGCCTAGGCTCACAGTCCAGCCCTGACAGCCTAACCTCACAGTATAGGCCTGACAGCCTAGCCCTCAGTTTATCTTTAGCCCTCAGAGCGTAGCCCTCACAGCCTAACCCTGACAGCCTAGCCCTGCACCTAGCCCTCACAGCCTTGCCCTCAGTCTAACCCTGAGAGACTATCCCTCACAGTCTAGTTTCAGGGCCAGACTGTCAAGGCTAGACTGTGAGGGCTTGGCCGTGAGGGCTAGAATGAGGGTTAGGGTTATGTCTAGGCTGTCAGTGCTAGAGTGAGGGCTAGGCTGTCAGGGCTGGGCTGTCACTGCTATGGTTAGGGCTAGGCTGTCAAGGCTAGGCTGTCGTGGCTAGACTGTGAGTGCTAGGCTGTCAGGGCTAAGGTTAGGGCCAGGCTGTGAGGACTGTGCTGTGAGGGCTAGGTTCTAAGGGCTAGGCTGTCACAGCTTGACTGAGGGCTAGGCTGTGAGGGCTTTGGTTAGGGCTAGGATTAGGAGTAGACTGTGAGGGCTAGGCTGTCAGGACTAGACTGTGGGCTAACCTTTACAGCCAAGCTCTCACAGCCCAGCCCTAACTGTATTCTGACAGCGTAGCCCTAATAGACTAGCCCTGACAGTCTAGCCATAACAGCCTACCCTTCAGTCTAGCCCTCACTGCCTAGCCCTCACAGTCTAGCCCTGACAGCCTAGCCCTCACGGCGTCGCCATTACAGTCTAGCCTTGACAGTGTAGCCCTGACAGCCTAGCTCTTACAGCCTATTCTTCACAGTCTAGCCCTGACAGCTTTGCCCTCAGTCTAGCCCTCACAGTATGACCCTTACAGCCTAGCCCTCAGTCTATCTCTCACAGCCTTGCCCTTTCAGCCTTGCCCTCACAGTCTAGCCCTGACAGTCTAGCCCTCGCAGTCTAGCCGTCAATCTCTCACAGCCTAGCCCTCATAGTCTAGTTCTCAGGACAGATTGTCAAGGCTGTACTGTGAGGGCTAGGCTGTCAGGGCTTGGGGTAGGGATAGACTGTTGTGGCTAGACTGTGATGGCTTTACTGTGAGGTCTAGGCTGTGAGGGCTAGACTATGAGGGCTAGGGTTAGCGCTAGCCTGTCTAGGGCTAGGCTGTGAGGGGTAGACTGTGAGGGCCAGGCTGTCAGGGCTAGAGCTAGACTGAGGGCTAGGCTGTCAGGGCTAGGCTGTCTTTGTCGGGCTGTGAGGGCTGGGCTCTGAGGTCTAGGGGTAGGGCTAGGCTGTGTGGGGTAGACTGAGGTTTAGGCTGTCAGGGCTAGACTGAGGGCTAGGCTGTCAGTGCTAGGGTTATGGCTAGGATGGCAGGTCTAGACTGAGGGCTAGGGTGTCAGAGCTAGGGTTATGGCTATGCTATCAGGGCTAGACTGTGAGGGCTTGGCTGTCAGGGCTAGTGATAGGGGTAGGCTGTGAGGGCTAGTCTGTGTGGGCTAGACTGTGAGGGCTAGGTTGTCAGGGCTAGGCTGTCAGTGCTCAACTGTCAGGATTAGATTGTGAGCCCTAGGCAGTGAGGGCTAGGCTGTCAGAGCTAGGGTTACGGCTAGGTTGTGAGGGGTAGGGTTAGCCCTAGGCTTTCTAGGGTACACTGTGAGGGCTAGGCTGTCAGGGTTAGACTGTGAGGGCTTGGCTCTCAGGCCTAGGGTTAGGGCCAGGCTGTGAGGGCTAGCTGTCAGGGCTAGATAGAGGGCTAGACTATGAGGGGTAGACTGTGAGGACATGCACGCTGATATTTTTCCCAAGATTCTCTCAAATGGCAGTGGACAACTTTTTCTAAGAGGCTGCCCTTGGATTATTGTCAGAAAGCACATGAGATAGCAGCAGAAACCATTCCTTATAAAATGTGCTGTGTTCTTCTTCAAGAGTGCCCATCAGATGACAGCAGAGAATGCATAGTTATGAATATACGCCTTGGTGTTATTTCCAAATCGCCTACAAAATGACAGCAGAGAATCGCTACATCACATGCACGCCTGTGTTTTTACCTAGATACATATGAAATGGCAGGAGACAAAACATTTCATAACACTATGTCCTCGGATTTATTTTCAGAACACACGAGAGAGCAGCAGAAATAACCTTTTTTGACTTGCATTCGAAAGTCATTTTTATGGTGACACATCCCTCGAGTGTTATTTTGAAAATGTACACAAGATGGCAGCAGAGAATCACTTCATAACATGCACTTTTGTGTGTTTCCCAAGATGCGCACAAAATGGCAGCGGGCAAAAACTGTTTATAATGAAATGTCCTTGGATTCACTTTCAGGATGTATACGATGTAGAAGGAGAAATAACATTTATGACGTGCTTTGTCATGTTATTTTCATAGTCACTTCCGATTGGCAGCCGAGAATGATAGTTCACGAGGACACAACTCAGGTGTTTTCCAAAAACAGAGATCCTGTAGCAGCAGAGATTGATGTTTTAAATCACATGGTGGTGTATTCCCAAGATGCACTCAGGGTGGTGGCAGTTAACAAATTTTCACGATGACACTCGCATGCGTTTTATCCCAAAATGCCTCCACCACATGATAGCAAAAAGCAAAAATTTTTTATGATGACATACACCTGGTTATTTTCAAGGTGTCCTCGCGATGGCTGCAGGTAACATTTTTTCCTAACACGCACTCTCTTTTTCCCAAGGTAGTTGGTAAAAGGCTGCAGATAAA
>PUFA01000877.1:0-67226 GCA_003508835.1 Eonycteris spelaea | reverse complement strand
TACAGGCCTACCTCAGGAAACAAGAAAAAGCTCAAATAAACAATCTAACCTTACACTTAAAAGAACTAGAAAAAGAACAGCAAACAAAGCCCAAAGTGAATAGAAGGAAGGAAATAATAAAGATCAGAGCAGACATAAATGAAATAAGTCTAGAAAAAACAATACAAAAGATTAATGAAACCAAGAGCTGGTTCTTTGAAAGGATAAACAAAATTGACAATCCTTGGGTAGACTCATCAAAGAAAAAAGAGAGAGTACTCAAATAAATAAAAGCAGAAGTGAAAGAGGAGAAATAACCATGGATTCATAGAAATACAATGGATCATAAGGAAATACTATGAGCAATTATAAGCTAACAAATTGGATAATCTGTAAGAAATGGACACATTCCTAGAAACATACAATCTCCCAAGACTGAATCAAAAAGAAATAGAAAACCTAAACCAGTCAATTATCACCAATGAAATAGAATCAGTAATCGAAAACCTTCCTCCTCCGAAAAAAAATAAATAAATGAAAAGTCCTAGGCCATATGGCTTCATTTGTGGAATTTTAACAAATATTCAAAGAAGAATAATCACCTATTCTTCTCAAACTATTCCAAAAAATTCAAGGGGAGGGTAGGCTCCTTAATTCTTTTTATGAGACCACCATTACCTTGATTCCAAAACCAGGCAAAGACCACAAAAATAGAAAACTATAGGCCGATATCTCTTATGAACATTGATGCAAAAATTCTCCACAAAATATTAGCAAACCAAATTCAGCAATACATTAAAAATATCATACACCATGAACAAGTTGGATTTATTCCTGAGATGCAAGGTTGGTTTAATATCTGCAAATCAATTAATGTGATACACCACATTAACAAATCGAAAGACAAAAGCCATATGATCGTATCAATAGATGCAAAAAAAGCATTCAACAAAATCCAGCATCCATTTATGATAAAAACTCTAAGTGAGAATAGAGGGAACATAGCTCAACATAATAAAGGCTATATGTGACAAACCTACAGCTAACATCCTACTCAGTGGGGAAAGGCTAAAAGCATTCTTTAAAATCAGTAACAAGACAAGGATGCCCATTTTCACCACTCCTCAACATTGTATTGGAAGTCTTAGCCACAGCAGTAATAAGACAAGAAGGAGAAATAAATGGTATCCAAATTGGAAAAGAAGTAAAAACTCTCATTATTTGCTGATGACATGATACTGATTGATGAATTCAGTAAAGTATCAGTATACAAATATTCAGAAGTCAGTGGCATTTTTATACACCAATGATGAACTTTTGGAAATGGGAATTAAGAAACAATACCATTTTACAATTGCATCGAAAACTATAAAATACCTGGGAATCAAATTAACCAAGAAGGTAGAAGACTTGTTTTCAGAAAAATTATGCCACTGAAAAAAAGAAATTGAAGAAGATACAAATAAATGGAAGCATATGCCCTGCTCATGGGTAGAAAGAATAAACATTGTCAAAATGCCCATACTACCTAAAGCAATCTATAAATTCAGTGCAATACTTATCAAAATACCAATGACATTTTTCAGAGAGCTAGAACAAATAATCCTAAAATTTATATGGCCCCATAAAAAACCCCGAATAGCCATGGCAATCTTCAGAAAGAAGAACGAAGTTGTAGGTATCACACTACCTGATATCAAACTATATTACAAGGCTAGAGTAATCAAAACAGCATGGTACTGGCATAAAAACAGATACATTGATCAATGGAACAGAAGAGAGAGCCCAGAAATAATCCACATAATATATGACAAAGGAGGTAAGAATATACAATGGGGTAAAGACAGTCTCTTCAGCAAATGATGTTGGGAAAATTGGACAGATACATGAAAAAAAAAAAAGAAGAAGAAGCTGGACCATCTTCTTACACTGTATACAAGAATAGACTCAAAATGTATTAAAGGTTTAAATGTATGATGCAAAACCATAAAACTTTTAGAGACAACATAGGCAGTGAACTCTCTGATATTACTAACAGGAATGTCTTTTCAGATATATCTCCTCGGGCAAGGGAAACAAAGAAAAAATAAACAAATGGGACTACATCAAACTAAAAAGTTTTTATACAGCAAAGGAAACCATCAACAAAACAAAAAGATAACTGACTATTTCAGAGAAGATATTCACTAATGGTACATCTGATAAGGAGTTAATATCCAAAATTTATAAAGAACTTATACAAATAACAAGAGAAAAAATTCAATTTAAAAAATGGTCAGAAGACCTGAACAGATATTCTCCAAAGAGGAAATGCAGATGGCTACCACACATATGAAAAAATGCTCAAGGTCGGTAATCATCAGAGAAATGCAAATTGAAACCACAATGAGATATTGCCTCACACCTGTCAGAATGGCTATCATCAATAAATCAAAAAACAGCAAGTGTTGGCAAGGTTGTGGAGTAAACAGAAACACACACACACACACACACACACACACACCACACACACACACACACACACACTGCACACCAGCACATCGGAGCGTGAGATCTGCACATAAGAGCTACCACAGGTCAAAACCCTGGGAGTCGAGAGGTAGATTGGGAGAAACAAAGAAGTTGCCTCTCACAGCTGGAGCTCTCTGTAGGAGGAGGAGGGAAAAGATAAGGCACAGTAGATTCCTGGAACAGCCTTGCCTGGGAGAGCTATGAGCTCCATGAGGCTGGTGGCAATGCCCATGCATCAGGGCAGAAAGCAGAGAAGTGGGGACAGCAGAGAAGTGGGGAAGGTAGAGAAACAACAGTTGATTTTTACCAACCGTGGTTGCAAAACATGAGGCTGAGCAACAGCCCCCATCCTCCAACCCAGAGGGCCTCTCCCCCATATCCTCCAAGACCAAACACCGTGGAGCCCCAGGAGAATCAGAGCAAATGCTACTGAAACTCTTTAGCACTGACAGGGACTAAGACTGAGGTTATCGAGAGTGTTGAATATCTATAAGAAGAGAAATATCTATAAGACTTTATATAAAGCAGTTCTCCAAGAGTATTAGTCGCCACCTACTGGAAACAAACAAAAAAATTCCTCCTTTGCAACAGGCTAAAGAGAGACCTTTGTATAATAATCCTTCTTTCTGGAAAACAAAAACAAAAACAAAAAACAGAATACATTCCCATTAATGCCCAGGCAGAGAAATAGTCCACTAAACACCATGAACAACCAAGGTGACAAGGCATCTCAGAAAAAAATGAGCAAAATCTCCAGAAGACGAGTTTACAGACGTAGAAATATACAACTTAAATGACAGAATTCAGGATGGTACTTCTGAAAAATCTCAATGAGATCTGAAATGATTCATATCAACAATTTCAGGAATTGAACAAACAACTAGATGAGCAGGATGAGTTATTTAGCAAGGAGATCAAAACTCTCAAAAAGAACCCTATAGAACTTCTGGAGATGAAGAACATACTGCAAGAGTTGAAAAATGAAATAGCAAGCTTGGGAAATAGTCAGCCAAATGGAAGAAAGGATCAGTGATATTGAAGACAGAAATCTAGATATAAATCAGGAAGAAGAGAATAACCAAAAAAACGAAAAATAATGAAAGAGATATACAAAAACTAGCTGATACCATCAGGAGAGTAAACATAAGAATAATGGGTATTATTGAAGGCAAGGAAAAGGAGTAGGGAGTAGAAAACATTTTCAGACAAATAGTTGATGAGAATTTCCTAAATCTAAGGAATGAGCTGGAGCTTGTAATTCAAGAAGTCAGCAGAATACCTAATTATCTCAACCCCAAAAGGCCTTCACAAGACACATTTATTAAAATTATCAAAAATCAATGACAAAGAAAAAATTCTCAGGGCAGCCAGGGAAAAGATGATGGTAACCTATAAAGAAAAAAAAAAAACATTATATTATCTCTGGACTTCTCAGTACAAACCTTACAAGACAGAAAGGAATAGAATTAAATAGTCAAACTATTCAGTGAAAGGAACTACCAGCCAAGAATAATGTATCTGGCAAAGCTCTCCTTTAGATATGAAGGAGAAATACAGGCCTTTCCAGACATACAAAAATGGAAGGAATTCTCTACTACGAGGCATACATTACAGGAAATACAGAAAGGGGTCAGCTCACCTAAAACAAAATAAAAAAAAATATTTGTTGAGGGGGAAAAGTGGAGTCATAGTAATAAAAGAAAGGCTGCCCCATCAAAAACACTGATCATTTAATATATGACTTGAAATTTCCCAAGCTCCTCTCATGAGCCACATTGGTATTTATTAAATTCATGTTGGTCCTTGTTGCATTTCATACTCCTGAGACACTAGTAAAAATATATATTTCCATGGTTCTGGTTATTTCAAGTATATGTAACTGGCAGAATCCACTTGTTCTGTTCTTAACAACCATCATATTGCTAGGAGCAGTTGCTCCTAGAACACGTTTGAGTTTAGTCAGTATTATAATTGATACTAGTAAGTTTTGCCTCAGGGAAATGTTACTCAGAAAATCAAGTATAATTTGGATATACAGGGGTTAAAAATTAATGGGCAACAAGTAAGTGTTGGATATGGTAAGCGGCAAGATTGCTAGAGAAAAAGATGAACACATTTCTGGGACCAGAACAAAGGCAACTGCCTCACTGAAGAACTCAGGAGGAGCAAAGAAATCGAATTCTAAGAATGAAAAACAAAAGGGAATTTTTGGCATTAGTATTTCAAAACAGTAGAAAGTCTTTCGGATTTCTGTGCCAAAGCATTTAGGCCTGCCTCACATTCAAAGTCTTTATACTTCCCTTCAACTGTATTCCCGCTCTCCTATCATCAGTAACTTGCATTGTTCAGCTAATTTCAACCTCTTTTCACCCTCTGTGTAAAACCAATACAAATCTAAATATCACTTTTTATGAATTTCCCTCTAGAGTTGAGAAGCAAGAAATGAAGTTAAGAGGAGACACAAACACATAGATAAACCTGACAGCCAAGTATCCTATCATAGTTACCCAATTCAATAAAATTCCTGCCTATTTAAAATCTTCTATGCAGTAGGTCTTAATCACTGCAACTTGTTAAACAATAATTAAAACAAATTACAGTAAAAATTTATTTAAATAACAATGGCAACACAAACTCACTGCCAGCATTTTTTGTGTGTGTGAAAGGGATAGCTTTTATGTATTTGAACACTGAGAATCTTTTATACTTTTTGCAATGTCCTTCATACTCATCAGTTCCAGCTCTTCTCTAAGACTGACATTAAGTAACTCCCTTGAGACCATATTGAATGTCTGATTTTTCTCAAAATAGTTTTAATACTGATGCTTTGCTTCTCCATACCTTGCCCACTTCTTATCCTGGCGAAGAACAGAAAGAGATGCCTAACCAGAGTGAGAAACTTGTGCTTCTTAGGACGAGATGCCAATAAGAAATATTTATATGAGTTTGATTGAAATAAATAATTATAAATAATCAAGTAAACATAAAATCAGGTGTCAAACCACAAAGGAGACATTTTTTATAATCATAGTGTTTATCAAACTCCTTTAGAGAAGTTCTGTTTTATGTCAAAATAGAAACCCAACAGTATTGTCTCCATGTGTATGTCATTTGAATCCCCAAACTTTTGCCTTTCTAATTGACCATTCTAATTATTTAAATTGCACTCGATGCTCTTCAGGAGACAAATTTTAGTTTTACTTTTTTCAATCAAATTCAATTGCTATATTGAGCTGCCTGTTTCATCTTCATAGCTTTGTTTCCAGAAAACTATATATCATAAAACATGTAGTACTCTAAATCATTTTGAAATGATTTCCTCGCTTAAAGTTTTAGTACATACAGGCTGTAGGGTTGAGAAATTCAACAGGTTTGCTTTCCCTTTGACTCAAAGGGAACTGGATGACAGGTGACTGATGGCAAAAATTTACACCTAAGTAGTAGCTATTCAGACCAGTTGGCTTCAAACTTTTGTCAGGAAGGTTGAAACAGAACATTGTTCAACACTCTCCATTAAATTAATTGAAGGCCTCTCAGCCTTTAGTTTGCAATGGGCTTGGTATGTATATAATGAAGATATACAAAGCTAACTCCTTGTTTAGATTCTTTGGCATAGAGGAAAAAAAATGGAAACATGAGGTCCTCAAAGACCAGCTATGATTTTTTTTTTGGCAAAAAGGCCTAGCTTGTATGCTGCTGATGAAGGCCTATTATCATTATTTGCCATGGGGTAAACCATCAAAATTGTAACTGATGTTAGAATAGATTCATCTCCTTTACTCAGTGAAGAAGCAGAAATCAAGCTCTTCAAAGGTTAAGAGCACTTTCAGCATCTCCATTTTTAGTCAATCAACAGACTGTCATGAAATATATCCCTAGCATGCATATTTGCATTTACCTCTGAAGCAGACAACTGTTGATAATCATCTGCCAACAATTTACAAACATCTTTACTCTTAGTTGTCAGGATTCCACTTGGAGATAAAACAGACTTAATCCTACTATTGCATTTTTAAGCTTTGAAGTAATTAGGCAGAAAACTGCCTGTGTGATTACCCTCATTACAATATTTGGCTTTCATCATGGAAACTGACAGGGTAGTTCTCTCACTTGGTGCTGAGTTATGTTCATATTTAAGAGAAAATTACTTTTTTTAGTATGCCAACTCTTCCTTCCTGTGGGCACCCCCCTCTGTACTTTGTCAATATCATCATCTAAATCGAGTTTACTCTAAGTTACACTTTTTTTCCCCCTCTGGAACAAAGGAAAAAAAAAATAACTGCAGAATGGCTCCACTTTTTGTTTTGTTTTGTTTTGTTTTAACACTTATATAATTCAGAACCCAGAATTATTTTATGAGTAGAAAAAATAATGGCTTTTTTTTGTGCTCTGGCTTAATGGATGTTGAGAAGTCTTGTGAACCCAAAATATTTCTCTATACTAGTACCACATTGAAATGGCTCAACTTTTGTTTTGTAAGCTGCATTTGTTTCCAATATATTTGGCCAACAAATTTAATCTACTTTGTGTGTCTATGAAAGACATTTGTTATCAATGATTTGTCCAGTGTTCTCTTAACAATAGCAAGGGCAGGGAAAGTGAGAAGTTTCCAAATACATTCAGAAAACATGCTGCTTCATCTTGGCTAAAATTTGCTTGAGGGATCTAATTTAAGATAACTACAAAATTGATCCTGATAGAAACCTATTAGTCAAAATAATCTGTGCTCCCTGTTCCATCATTGAGTTCATTAGTCATTTGCAAAGCATCTGCTGCGTGCTAGATGCTGTGTCTTGTGCTAGAGATGTGATGATGAAACCCTCGGTTTCTTCCCCATAGTAGAGAAATCATACCGTTCACTGCTAGAGAAAGCTGCTAGATGGTGGTAGCTAGATTATGAGCTGGCATAACAAATAAGGCCAGAGAATAGGACTGACTAACAATTGTTTCTAGAAGTAGGGAAGGGGCCTCAGTATCATTTACTAGTTGTCCGGGAAACTGTATAATCATGGTACCAGCAATCTGAACTTCATTTGTTAAAGCCTAACCATGCTCATCATATATAAAATGTCTTTGCCTTAGCCAAACCTACATATGTCACTGTTCTTGCAATTTGCTCTTCACTAAATATAATAATAAAATCCAAGAAATCACATCAGTGCAGACATCTAGCCAAGCTAACATTTCACTTGCTTCAATTAATTAACTTTCTAGCTAGTTTAAAGAATGCACAGCAAAACCTTGATTAACTAATATGTTTGGAGAATGGAATACTGTAGGTAATTGAATTGCCTAATCAATAGTTGAGCAGAAAGCATTTGTATTGCATTTAACCCTATTGAACACTATTTTTAAATGTTCAAGGCAAATTTTTGTAACTGTGATTGTTGTGGTTTTATTCTAGTCTTATGATTGTAACCATTTTTTAAATTCTTTCTTTTTGTCCTTACAATTTCACTCTCATATTTTAAGTACATAAAAATGTCTCGTTAACTAATTTCTAACTTGTAGATAAACAGTTTGCTTGATTGAGAATGCTAGAAACAGACTTCAAAGGGAGCTAACAGTCCTCTGACCCTTTGGTACCCAAAACTTGATTGCCAAATCCCCCCCAGACGTCTACTTGACCAGGTCCAGGTTGCTTATCAGCAGGCTTCAGAAGGAGAGTTCATGCTGAATGGTAACCTAAAAGAGATCTCCATGCCCTCATTGTTAATTCTTTTGTTCTACCTGCCTCCCCTCCAGGCTGGCCTGAGAAACAAGCCAAAGGCAGAAGATCAAATAGATGGCCTTGCCCCTGCCCCCTCTAGGATACTGTGCTCTCCCTGGGGCTTTGAAATTTCTCCCTTATCCCTTGCCCAGCCCTCTTCCTGTAATAAGCCCTGCTTGCAAGTGAAGTGGTAGGACAGCCTTTGTGACAGAACTCTGCTGTCCTCTCAGGATGCTGGCTTTTGAATAAAGCAGCTTTCCTTCTGCCAAACTCTTATCTCCCGAGTTATTGGCTCATGGGCAGTAAGCAGCTGAACCTGAGTTTGGTAACATTTTCAGCTCAAGTGAGTACACACAGTTGCACTTTTACTGAATAATGATTATCATTTAGGAATTCATGGTCAGCACAGTATGCATCAGCACTCTCTCCAGAGCAGGAGATGAAAAATTAGAGTGTCTGAGATTGTGGTTTGACCTAGAAACATTTCCTGGGAGCCATTTTAAAAAATGGATTCCTAATACTAGCTTGCTAGGGTTTTAGCCTGTTTCTCTCCCAAATATGTTGATGTTAATGATGATGACAATGTAATTATGTATTTTGACTAATTAAGTGTTTTAATGAAGTAGAGTCTGCTAAAATACTAACTAACTGTTTAACCTTTGGCAAATAAGAAATCATACATAGACTCTGAGATCTAAAAGGAGTTTATCATTTTTTTTTACAGAGAGGAAACAGAGATCTGAGGTAAGTGAATGTGACTTAACCAAAATCCCACAAGTAATCTTAAAGCTGAGCTGCACATCCAGATTTCCTATTTCAGAATTCAGGGTTTCAGCTATACACCCACTGCCAAAGATAATTCTCTGGGGTTATGTTTTCTTTTCTTTCAAACAAAAAGATTAGTCTTGAGGATCTTAAATGTCTCTCCCAACTCTAAACTTGATTTCTTCAAATCAAGATTATAATTACTATACTTGCTTTAGAATGCTTGTTTTTATTTTTGTTTTGATTTTCTTTTTTCTTTCTTTTTTCTTTTCTTTCTTTTTTCTTGTTTTTTTCTTTTTCTTTCTTTTTTTTTTTTACCAATTCAGAGGTGTGGGTATTATAGTGACAAAGTACATATTTTTGGATTTTGCATAGTACCTCAAATTAGAAGATGCAATGCAGGGTGCTAAAAATTGTCAGACACCCTCTTATCTCAGAGGTACATTGAAATGGAACTTTGAAAGATCATCAGTCTCCTCTGTCCCATGGATGATGTTCTTTGATTGAAATGCAAATCTACTTTTTCTGGAATTCCTACTAGTGTTAAGAATTCCTATACGTGGAGGTGACAATATAAGCTTCTTTAATATAACATTTTATTATTTTCAGCTGGAGCTCTTTAATTCAGAAGGAATACAAGTAAACAAAAAATACTGATTTGACTGCTATGCTCACAAGAAAAAAAACTGTCATTTTTTTTCAAAATTAAAATAACTGAGGTGTTTTCTAATTCATCTTCTGAATATGTTGTCTTAGGCACACAAAGAATAAATATTCAAATTACAAGAAAATGCTGCTTTTTAGTGTTAAAAGTTTATCCTTTCACCTTTGAAAAGAGAAGAGTGTGCCTAATTGAATGCAGCAGTGTATTAAGTTATTTTGGTTGCTCTTTCCCTGTCCAACTACCAGAGTGATATTTTACTACAGCATTTTCGAATAGGTAAACCCACTGGGCTTTTTCAGTAAAAGCTGTTGTGATTTACTGAGACCGAGCACTTTTACCACAAATGTTTTGAAGTTGTAACTACTGGTAATTCTAAAGGATAAGATCTTGTATTTGACTTTATATCAAATCCACCTTTTAATCTTCACATAAATTTATAAAATAGAAAAAGAAAGGTTAGGAGTGATTGTATTTAGCTTCTACAGATATGTATCTTTGTGTTTCTCATTTTATTTTTACCATTGTCAAAACATTCACTGAATAATGCTGAAAATAATAAGTAAGGTATTCCATTATAATGCTAAAAGATGCCATGTATGCTATGTAGGTCAAGCTGTGTTATATCAGACATCAACTATATAGAATTGACATGTGTCTGACATGATTTCATCAGTAGAATATTCACATTTATACTACAATAAATAGGATTATAATTAAGGCATGATAATGTGTTGGAGATGATTTCAGAGATAGTATTCAATAAATATTAACTTTTAAAACTCAAATTAGTTTATAAATTTATGAGGCAAAATAATAAATTCAGTCAATATCTTCTTTAAGATATTGTACCTATCTGTCTTTGGCCATAACTATACAGATAGGCAGCTAATTCAGACTAAAAATAAAGTCAGTTTAGGACTTGATCAGTACTCTCCAAGAGACTTTGTGATGATTAACATGTTCCGCATCCTCACTGTTCAATGTGGTAGCCATTGACTACATGTGTCTAATGAGTACATGGCATGTGACTAGTGTGATTGAAATACAGAAATTTTAATTTTGCTTAATTCAAATTTAACTGTCAATAGTCATTTGTGGCTAGTGGCTACCATATTGAAGAATGCAGATATAGATTTTTTCATATAGAATAAAGTCAACCAATCAGGGTATATTATAATTAAGGCCAGGGATTATGAGAAGGGGTGAGAACCTGAATTCAGTTTTCCTAGGGATGAATCCTGGACTCTATCACTCACTAGCTGTGGTGATTTGGACAAGTTACATAACCTATATGAGTTTCAGATTTAGAAACTAAGGGCAATAATAATATTCCAACCTCATAGGGTTGTTCTGAAGATTTAGTGATATAATATAAGTGAAACCCGTAATACAATGCCTGTCATAGTATAAACACTCAAAACACAGTGGTTATTATTATTATTTTTTAAAAACTTAAATGGAAATTCAATTTTAATTAGCAGAAATTATATTTAATTTAGGAAATTCATATTGCTTTGCTAAAACATGCTTAATAATCCAAGTTAAATATATTTTTAAAAAATTCCTTTATACATTCTTTCATAAACATTCATCTAAACCTACTTTGACTGAAAGTCCCATTAGTCATGCAATGATAACAGTAAACCACTCTTTGTGTAGTGGTAATTTTTAAAATGATTTTTAAATTTAAAGGTAAATTGTGAAAAAGTTGGAAGTTATCCCCAAGTCTTCCATCCAATTGCAAATCTTTTTTTCCACCCCCTTTCACAGGTGGTTCTTTCACAATTGCCTTTTCATTGCATGTGCAATGGTTAATCTGTTGTAAAGGTGGGCTATGAGTCATGCTCTGAATGACCTGGAGCTTGGCAGAGCATAGGCAGGATCCAGCCTTCAGGCACCATGAATGTCCGCACTTCCTTAGGCTGTAGTAGAAGCAGCAGTAGGGGTCTCCCACTCTCTGACCTTTGACATTGCTGAGCTTCAATGGATTAGTGGGTAGTTGGTATAACCTTGGAATGAGAGTCTATTAGCAGCCAATTAGACAGGAAACTAACTTAATAACAGAGCCCAAAGAATAATTTTCAGGTATGTATTCCTGAATCACCAGCACTGTTCTAACAATTTACCAGGTGAACATATGCTCAGCATATAGAATAGAGACACCCACCAGACATACTCCTAGGGGTATTTGCACAAAAAATCAGATGTAAGCAGCCTTCCAAACCACAGAGGATCTCAAACCATTTTCTGGGGACGCCTTTTGGCAGCCAGAGCAAATACATAATCAAAAAGGCAGATACTTCAGAAGAACACAGTGTGAAGAAGTGACCACAGAGATATATGTTATTATTATTACTTAACAACTCCAAAACTTCAATTAATTGTGGATTATATAGTTAGTTTTAATGTCAACAGAGGTGTTTCAATGTGTGTCAACTAATAGAAACAGAATGGAAAAGAATAAAGAGGTCAGACAGATTAGAAAATAATTCAACTTTTCTTCTCCCCATGATATATTATGCTAGGGTGGAAAATTGAAAGGTCATTTCTTATCATGGCAGTATAGGAAGTTTCGATAAAAAAACACATGAAATCCAAAGGATTTTATGAATCATGAAAGGGGTAGGAGTTTTCATATGCTATGGTGAGAGGGGCTCCGAAACTATAGCAAACCACGGAGGGAAAAAAAAGGTATTATAAGTACTTATTTTAGGAGGTTCTACTAGAAACAGTTATTTTATTTATTTTTCTAGAAGCAGCTGCTAGGCTCATGAACTGGACTTCTGCTGACCAAAAGTTCCATGCCAGAGAACAGTATGGCACAGAGACCTAGTTTCCTTAAATATCCTTTTTTTCTATAGTAACAGAATTTGAAAATTTTAACTGAGCTTATAGTCAGTCATCCAGCATAAAGACTGTATGAAGTCATCCTTGCAGCTATTTGTGGCCAGGAGACTAAGTTTTGGTAAATGGGATATGAGTGAAGTTAGAGCGTGCAAATTATGTCCTTAAAGAAAGGAGTTTTTCCTTCTCTTCCTTTTACTCCTTTGTTGGCTAGAATGCAGACATGACACCTGAAGGAAGCCCTCTTTGACCACGAGGTATCCTTCAGAAGGGAGGCTGAGCATAACAAATCTGCAAGAGAGAAACAACCTATCTTGTTTAAGCCACTCTTATTTAAGGTTTTCTGTCACTCACAGCCAAACCTAATTCTAACCCATCATAGATGTTCCAGTTTAGACTATATAAACACCTCTTTCCAGTGAACAGGAGTTCTAAGACAGACTTACTTCAGATTTACCTTTATTAAATGGAGGGAGACACTAATAGAGGGTGCTCAAATAAGAATTTAGTGTACTTTGAAACTCATTCCTGTACAGTATTCATAGGATCAGTCAAAAATCAAATAAGCTGATGAAGAGCACATAAAGAGGAAATATCAATGAAATATAGAACGATGAATGTCACAGAAAATGTAGCACCACCTTAGATCATTGTTGCTTTGAACAGCAATATACATGGAAAGCTAAATTTTTCAGTGTACCTATGTCTTGCTTTCAAAAAGCTTCCTTTATCTTTAGATGAGATATTTAAATCCATCATGCTACGCCTATAGGCAAAAACATAGAATTTTTTTTTCTGCTGCTTAATTCTAGTTAACCTTTGATGAAGACTATTTACTATAGAAAATCTATTATTGAGCAGATAATACATACTTGGTGGGAGATTGGGGAAGCAATGCAGCCAAAGTTCTCCTAATAATTTTACCTTATTAGAATGAGAAAGATTCCTTATAGCTATTCTTTGAATAATCAGTATTGCATTTTAGGGGAGAAGATCAATAATCACCGCCATTATTAGGACAACTCAATGGTTTTAGAATTCAACAACTAGTTTATTATTTTTTAAGAACTAAGAACTTGTACAGTTTGTGGTCAAAGTACTCCACAGGCATTAAAAGGAAATCAATACTTTACTCCAAATTAATACTGGATTCATTATTCACAGTGCAGGGGGTACTTAATTTTCAAGAGCCATGTGTGAGTATTGGCATTTCAACTATACAGACATAACTTTATTTACCGTAGTAAGAGCACATTAATGTTGATTTATTTAAATATTTCTGTGAAGTGGCAGTTCGGCTTAATCAAATATCAACCTAATTGGGTTATGTTGATTTAAAAGTTTCAAAACACTTCTATAAGATTTGTGAAAGGCTGAATTTAGAAAAGTTATAATCATTAAAAATTTATATTATGTGCTGAGGCTATACTGAGTTTAGTGGCAGATTTCCAAGCAACAGACCTTTTAAAAGACTAATTGTCTGTGACTATGTAATTCCCTCTGTGCTGAGCAGGCCTTGCCATTGACTTGCAAATATCAAGTTAGAACACTGCCCAGAGCACAGCCATGGAAAAAAATGCTTAAAATGTAGAAGGGGGAAAAAAGAGTATTGCTGCTTGTTTGCATCTTCTTTCCTTTTTTATTTCCCAACCACACATCCTACAATTGTCATAGTGCCACCTAAAATTGTTTTGGATCATATGTCAGCATATTCAGAAATTTACTCCTCATGATTATTTTCCAGATGTGCCATATATTACAGACACAAGATGAAAATTGAAAAAAAAAATGCAATATTATGAGAGAAGGGAGATCCTCATAAACAATTTTCAGGATTCTTTTGGATGGTTTTTCATCCTATAGGCAAGGTTTTATTGAGGGGAAGAGGCAGAAAGAAGTTCACAGGATGAAAAAGATTTTTTGAATAAAATAAAAAGGAGAAATGTTTGTTTTATCAAGGGTAATACAAATTCCCTGTGATTTAGATATTATTCTCCAATTTTCAGCCTAGATGATGGAACCATTAAGTCTTTTAAACCTGTGGTACCTAGGCAGGATAGCCACTAGCCTAATAACATGTGGTTATTCAGAACTTGAAAAGTGTCTAGTGCAACCAAGGAATTATGTTTTTAGTTTCAATTTATTTTTATTAATTTAAATTTAAATTGCTACTTGTTGATAGTGGTTACTTTTTGGTCAGTGTAGATCTAGCAACATGATTAAATTCCATTTCCTTTTCTTTTCTTTTCAAGGCCACTTCATAGGTGGTGATGTAAACATGGGTTCCTCTAAGCCTGTACTGTCTAATATGGCAGCCAGTAGCCACATGAAATGGGCCTAATCCAAAAAGATACACTGTAAGTACAAAACACACACTAGGTTTCTAACCATTAATGTGAAAAAAAAGTATTGATATGTCATCAATAATTTTTATATTGATTACTTGGTGAAACTACAGTTTTTAAATATGTTGTGTTAATTTATTCAGTTTATGAGATACCTGTTTCATTTTACATTTTCAAATTTGGCCACTTGAAAGTTTTAAATTGAATAGATAACTCACATTATATTTCCATTGAATAGTGCTGCTTAAACAAACTAGGTCAATGATTTAGTTCACTAAGCATGAAAATATATCATCAGTGAAAAAGCATTGAAGTAGCATTACAAATTTTTGCAATTCTTTGACTGATTACTCCATTGTTAAATGAACCCTTTCCTTACCATGCACCTCATGGCACATGTCATGAAAACCTCAATAACTTATGGGGAACTAACTTGACCCTTCATAGTTATCATTCCTCCCTCCTTTACCAAGACTGTCACAATGGATACTCTTATTGGTGTGCTGTCTCCATTCCTTCTTCTGCCTGACTGTCTCTTTATCTTTTCATTTCTGTAATAGCATTGGTCTCATTAGTGGCCTGTGCAATTGTTTCTAAAACAGATTCTTCAGGCTGTTGATCCACCATTCTTTTATTGGGTTTGTTGTGTACCTTCCATCTCTTTTTCTCTCTTCTCTTTACCCTCAACCTATTTTAACTCCCAGAAAGATAGTTTCTTTTCTCAGATTAACCATGTTTTAAGCATGATTTGACAACATAGATTTTCTATGATGCCATGCGATCTTTCTTGTTGATGGAAACTGACACTGTTTTTCAGTTAGCATTTTCCATCATATTGTCTCTTTTTCCAAAAATGATTGAATTAGAGGAGACTACAGGGCCTGCTTTCAAATCATAAAGTGCTCATACTGAAAGGAAGTAAGCTAGAGCTGGCACTTTAAAATAAGAAAAGCTCTTTTTAGAATAAAAGACGAGCAGATGAGGAAACATACACACTTAACTACTTCTAAAATCTTCTCTCTAGAGCATTGGAACCCTATATCATTAATAGCTGGATTAAAAACCATAACACACAAGCTAATATCAAGAATTATCAACTAGAAGGAATTATTTTAGAACAGTGAATTCTCCTCTTGCCAAAATAAATGAAAAATAGATTAATTACTGAAAATAAAAGCCATGTTCTGTTTTTATTAGCTAAAACAGCATACAGATCTTACACAGAGTAAAATGGCATACCAAATATATATTGAGGGTTAAAAATTACTGGAAGTCTGAAAGAATAAGGAAGCCTGAAGAAAATATAAGTTATCAAAGTTCTGATTTTACCATATGAATGTATGGTGTCTATTGAATGTGTCATCTTCTAAGCCAAAAATGAAAATATTTATATTAATATTATATTTATATTAAGTTCCACTTTCAAAAAATAATTCTTCTATATATGGGGGTTATGCAACTCTCTGCACATAGTGAGAAGGGAAAGGCACCAGCAACACCCCTTTTCCCCCTTCACACACACCTTTTTTGGATAATGTAGAAAAAGGAGTACATTAAGGTAGATCTATTACCTGGGAGGAGAATTACATTAAAGGAATCTCAACTTCTACCACTCAAATTAGATTTTCACTTCCAATTCCATAGCAGAGAACATAGTTCAAGCTGGATGGAAATCTAGACAGCCGTGGATTTTTCAGGTATAGGAGGGTGATATAGGTCTGGATGAGGAATGCTTCTTCACATCTGGAAGGAGTCATATCAGGAATCTTCAGATATTTAGGAACAAAGGGAGGGACAGAATGAGGATGATGATCATGTGAAAGGATGTGATCTGACAAATAGATGAAAGAGAGAAGAGCAAGGGAGATGAAGAAATGCCCCACAGACAAATAGTTTGTGTTGGCCTTTTACTATGTGTGGCACCAAAAAAAATGTTTTAATGCTTTTGTGAATAAATGAAACAGTGTGTAGAATAGACAATGAAAGATGAACAGCATCTAATAGAGAAGCAACTAGTAAGAATGTAAGAAGAAATAACATTGTGCTCAAAACTACCAGTAAACAAGACTTGCACATCATTTTTTGATAGTCACCAACCTGTTATATTGAAAATTATAACTGAGGTTCTTATTGAGTCAAGCATAACTTATTTATTGTTAGAATGCACTGGATACAACACAGAGACTGGATAAAGACAGGAATGGGAGGCAGAGAAGAATCAACCCTTGGATTCACCAAGAAGCAAGAGTTGAGTTCAGTCTGGAATTTCAGAATCAGTGCTAGTGATGTATGTAAACATTGGTAACTGAAGTTTTTAAGTAAACACTAAGAACCAAATAAAGTGAAAGACATAAAAATTATAATCCAGGGAGAAATTAAGATCAGGAAGAGAAGAGTACCAGAACGCCTCCCATCCCACTCTGGGAAATGGGGTGAGGGATATAAAAAATTTTCTCCTGGGTCAGACTAATACTATTTATGGTAGCTTTAAATTCTTGGTTGCTTCAAGATATATTTGCTCTCCACCTATTTTTCAGAAGAAGCACATATGTAAAGGTCACGCAACATCCAAAATAAAAATTCACCAAATTGAATTTTAATGACCGTATAAACTACCCCCATGAATAACTTGATCACTTTGTATACTATGGACTCTATGAGGGCTTGGAAGTCTGAGTGTATTTGCTTTCTAAGTAGTATCTAATTTAATGAAGGAATTACCAAAGTTCCAATAATATTTTGACATAATAAATAGTGTCTATTAAATATGTGCCATCTGGGAAAAGAAAGCAGTAAAGTTTTTCATAATAGAATAGGCAAATTTTCAAAGTAGAAGACATCAAGTCTATTAAGTAAAATTAATACTTTTAAAATTAATTTTAATGTAAATGATAAATCTACATACTTTAAAAAGTCAACTAGTAATACTAAGATTATAATGAAAAGAACAGTCTTCTTCCTCATCCTTTCCAAAATCAAACCACATCCAAATCTGTTCTTTTCTTCTGGTGTTTACCTCTATATATTGAAATTATACACTAATACTGTTATTTTAACAATTTTTTTGTTTTTAAATAGATTCTGCTGATATCCTATTATAAGATGAGAATTCATCTTTCCTAAATGCCCCTCTCCATCAAATGCATATACCATATTGAGTTAAATTATTTCAGTATTTAGATTATTATGACAATATAACATTATTTATAGCTGAACTACCCAATTTATTATGATTAGCTGTTCTTTCTTTGAGTGACTTTTATATTTTCTAGAACTCATTAATTGACTCATTTTTTTTCCTTTTTTTATTTTTCTATGTACAATAATTAATTCATCTCCAAATTCTCTCAAAAATTAAAAACCTCTTCTGAAACTCATTCAGACATCAGAATGTTATCAGTCTCATATTCTTAAAGGTATCTTTCTAAGAACTCTCTGTCCTCTTGCTCCAATATATACTGTGGCAGAAACCTGGCTGCCATATTTTTGGAGCTGAGTATGGAAATGGGATTGAAACTTTTACTGTTCAATAATGCAGATTTTCTCATATTTCCTCTGTTTTCATTATAAGCGCATCTGCTCTGTTCTTATTTGGGTCTGGTGTCCCTAAATGCAGAGCTTCAGTGGTTAAGCTTCTCTGAAGAGTGAACCTGAATTCTCCAAGAATTCTGGTGGGCAGAAGCAGTTGTCTAGGTGGATAGGATGGGAAAGAGATCTGAGAAGGGGGTCTAACTCCTTGCTTTAAAAACATGTCATCAGGATGCCTGTTTTCAGTCTTACCCTACTGCTCTGCCTGAAGAAGTAATTGATATTTCTAGTTTTTTAAACTTTCTGGGGTTCTATGGTAAGAATGAAATTGTTTCTTGCCTCCCCTCTTCTGTAGACTTAGGTTTCATATATCCAAGTTCTGTTGAGTAGGTGTAACACACTTGTCCATCTGCTTTCCAACTTCCAAATTGTTGTTGCCATCCTTGCCTGCTGTCATCTCCTAGCCAGTGTTTTTTTTTTTAAGTTATAACATTTAAAAAATCTTTAATATCATTTTAATGGAGTTGGAAGATGGAATGGAGATATGTGCTTGTGTTCAATGCACTATGTATAAGCTATTAATTCAAAAATTGAAGCTATTAAGACCTAGGAGTAAAGTCCACAATATTTGTAAATGACAGAACCAGGTCTAGAGAGAACTCAGAACTCCTAAGTCTTGGTTCAGTGTACCTTTCACTTATGCCAGTGGCTCCCCCAGATGCAAAGACTGCTATCTTCTTAATTGTTTTGACATTCTAGTAAGTGTTTAGAACTTTCTATCAGGTAGTCCAAGTATATTGTTTAATACATTTAGAGGCCTGTATATTACAGTTTGGAATATTACTCTAAGAGTGATTTCTTTTGCTAATTTTAAACAGTATTTAGATATGCTGAGGAATAAATAATTTAATACTGTAGTTGAAATTAGTCAATAACTTCAGAATCTTAGTTTGTTGTTACTATTTAGACTTGGCAACTTCCAAGAGATTATAACTCTTCATTAATGTGTAAACTGTGTCTCTTCAGGATGAAAAGAACAACCTAAATATGAAGCAGATGAACTTCCATTGTGCTGTTTAAGAAGTTTTGACAATTCCTTCCCTTTCAACCAAACTTGCAAAAGAGCAATTGGTAATCGTGGATGTTTCCTAGAGAACTAGAAAAATGTCCAACTGCCTCCTGAGGCCATATTGACTATGACTCTGTTTCTACATTGGATAGATCTTGGGAGAAATCATTTAGACTTATGGTAATCAAAAACAATAACTGGGTAGAGAAGGGAATGGAAAAGGGAGGAGGGACTTATTTCACTATCCCCATAAGAAGGTAGCGAAAGAGAGGGAAGGAAGAAGGGAATTGGGAGTTGGAGACTGGCTTGCCTTCATACCTAAACAAAAGGTTCAGGACACTGCTCCCCAATCAGTGTTTCAGAGAACACTCGTTTGCCAAGAATGGGTTCCAGGTTAGTAACACATCAATCCCCAGTCTTTGGGATTGTTTGAGCAGAGTCTGAGACAGCCAGAGTTCCTATCTAGTCACCTCTGATAATCAGTGAGTTGCACACATATTTTACTTTTTATGTGTACTTGATGTTAAAAAAAAAGTTGGAGTCATTATCTTTAAAAGATAAAGTGATAACTACAGGACAGAAGTTGACCCAGAAATCCATTTATAAGTATGTTGGGAAGCACAGGAACTGTAATCACCATTAAAGGCACACAGATAGTGTTCTTGACTGCTGTGCAGACTTAGGAGTTGAGGATGCTTGTGATCTTGCATAATAGTCACTTGTTTCATCAAATAGAGTTGGTTTGCTTTAAAGGACTTTTCATGACCTACTCCATATATTTATTCTAATATTTCCATTGCATCCTCTCTGGTTTTCCTTAAGTGTAACTTCATTATTCTTAGTTACAATCTCTTTGTACCTTTTATTAAGCTAAATCAATATTTTGCTAATGTTTGACCAGTTGGAAGTATTTGCAGATCTTTAGACCTTCCCCTAAGCCAAGTTGCACAGAGTTTATTCCTTTAATTATCTACCTCTTCTGAGTCTTTGTAAACAAACAAACAAAAAGACTGTTTCTTCACATTATGGAAATGTGGCATTTTCCTTAATATGGCATTGTAGTTTATAGCATTGACCCTATCTTATATTTATTTCTGTCTCTTTTAATCTTCTCCTTTAGTTAAGTAAGAACTGGATTCAGAAAGATATATTTTAAATGACATGTTCCTGTAGGGCACAAAATGCAGATAGAAGGAACTGGAAGTTAATGGAGATGTAGATAATTAGTGGTCCAGAATCAGGAGAAAGGAAAAACTGGAGGTTTAGTCACTAAAACATGTACCTATGAAGAGATTCTATAGCCACTGTACTTTCATCAAAGTGTTACAATGGGATTACCAAATGCCATGCCTCCTCTGACCCAGAGCCCTGCACTCTAGGATTTAAAAGTCAGATAAAGAAAAAAAAAACAAGGAGAGTAAGACTGACTGGATAGTAACCCAGGAAAAATAGTGGCTTTAAGAACATACGGATGACAGGATCAGGTGCTCCTGTGACATTGAGTAAGATGAAGATAGATACATTACCATTGGATTCTGCAACATGGTGGCCATTAATGACTTTAGCAAGAGCTGTTTCCTTTGATTGGAATAGACAGAAGCCAAATTGGAATGAATTGAATAGCAGAACTGTAAGCATGAGGCTTTGGGTCTATCCAGAGCAGAGGAGAGGGTTTGGGCAATTAGTGGGGATCAAGTGCATTTTTAAAAGATGGAAAACCCTTGACTACTTTCTCTGTTGATGGTCATATACTCTACATCTTACTCTAATAGTTTTCACTATATTCTTAACAACCCTTATGACAGCATAATACTTGTAGAGAATTTAGCCTCAAAGGGAAGGAGTATACTGCTTGCTCCACCCCTTACTATGCTCAAAAGCCAATTAGAGGTGTGGAATTGAAGTCAAAGAGTGTGAAAACCTCTTTTTAGGAGTTTTTCCATACAAGAGAGTAGAGAAATGGGCAGTAACTAAGGGAGAAATGAAGATTGAGTAGTTCCATTTTGCTTATTATTTAATATAGAAGAGAGTAGAGCATGTTTGAATGCTATTGGAAATGCTCCAGTAAAAAAGAAAGAGAGAAATCGAGGATATGGGATCCAGAGTACAAGAGGCAGAGCTGGTCTTTGATGGGGGCTTGAAATCTTTAGCCATTATAATATGATGGAAAGCTGAACATGGCTATGGATTAAGGGATAAATATCCTTAGACAGCTGCTTAGAAAGGTTTTAGTAAGGTAATAAATGTGAAACTCCTGGTCTTTTGACTGGCATGTAGAAGGTACTTGATGAATATTGCTCCCCAGGCCTCTGCTCATCCTGCTATCTTACACTATCTTGAATCCAGTTCAGATTCCAATCTGGCATTGCTGGTCCCTTGTAACTGCCCAACCTTTCAATTTTCTCTTTGCTGACATGAAGCCTTCACTCTTTGTGGCCCATTCCCTCCACCCCTGATCAGATCACACAACTTGCTCAGTTCTCCTCTACAAATCACTATCACACTATGCCTCAATTTTCCTGTAGCCTTTCCTAAGTAACATCACCATTTCCCACACCATTTCACTCTTTTTCCTTCCAATCCAACTACCAATTTTGATATTTAGATAATAAGCATCCTCTTATAAAGTTCCCACTCAGCCTTCTTAGCTTACTATCTACTTGTGCATTTCCTTTTCCTTTCTCTAATTTTCCCTACTCCTTTTATCTTCTAGGAAATTCTCAAGCAATAAATATCAGCAAGTTTGTGCATATTAATATCTGTAAAAATGATTCTATATTCTAGATTTAAATATTTCCCAGAAACATATGCAAAGTTAATTGTGAGTTAAGATGGAGTTTTTTCCATTATCTCTGATAGGTCTCTATGTGAAGATAAATGTAGTAATTCTGTTTTTTTTTCCAGTTTTTACTGAGATACAACTGACAACATTGTATAAGTTTAAGGTGTAATGTGATGATTTGATAAATGTATATATTGTGAAATATTACCACAATAAGGTTAGTTGACACATGCTTCATCTCAAATTTACCATTTTGTTGTTGTTATGGTGAAAACATTAAAGTTCTACTCTCATAGAAACTTTCAAATATATAACATAATATTGTTAACTATAGTCAGAATGCTGTACCTTCGATCCCTAGAAGTTATTCATCTTATAACTGAAAGTTTTGCACTTAACATCTCCTCAATCCTCCCACCCCTTAGCCCCTGGCAACCACCGATCTGCTGTTTTATGATTTCAGTTTTTATATATATATATAATATATATATATATATATATATATATATATATATATATATATATTATACCACATATAAATGAGATCATACAGCATTTGTCTTCTCTGACTTATTTCACTTAGCATAATGCCCTCAAAGTCCACCCAAGTAATCACAAAAGGCAGGATTCGTGTTGTGTGTTTGTGTGTGGGAATCACATTTCCTTTATTCACTTATCCATCAATGAACACTTACTTAGGTTGGTTGCAGGTCTTGGCTGTTGTGAATAGTGCTGCAATTAGCATTGGAATACAGTTATCTCTTGGAGATAGTGATTTCATTTTCTTTAGATATATACCCAGAAGTGGGATTACTGGATAGTTCTATTTTTACTTTTTGTGGAACTTTCATATTATTCTCCATAGTGACTATATGAATTTACACTGTATAGCAACAGTGCACA
This sequence comes from Eonycteris spelaea, assembly GCA_003508835.1. Lineage (NCBI taxonomy): Eukaryota > Metazoa > Chordata > Mammalia > Chiroptera > Pteropodidae > Eonycteris > Eonycteris spelaea. Next base: position 44,126 of record PUFA01000877.1, on the reverse strand, counting down.
AGGGTTCCCATTTCCCCACACTCTTGCGAAAGTTGTTATTTCTTATCTTTTTGATAATAGTCATTCTAACAGATCTGAAGTATTGTATCATTTGAGGTTTGATTTGCTGTTCTGTGACAGTGATGTTGATCACCTTTTTGTGTACTTGTTGGCCACTTAAAATGTAGTGATTCTGAATAAAAAGGTCTCATTATTTAGATTTCCATGGAATCTTCATTTTCTCCCTTTTATATTGTGTTATTATTATCACACTCAAGTGTAATAGTTTTCAAAACCACAATCATGGCCAATTTGGGGGAATAAATGTTGAGAGTTCAAATTTATGTCATAAAAGTATTACTGCCTGTCATAGTAATGAGATTTCAGGAATCCTTCAACATATAAGTTCTTGACACCAACTGACTTTTTAGGTGGGCTGTGATGGCCCAGACATGTGCTGGACTGACAGGTAAATCTTCTCAATAAACCTTATAACTATTATTTTAGTTTTCAAAAGGAAATGTTTCCAGCATTTTTCTTTTAATTGAGTAAAATTACCCAGTAAGTTATCTCACTGATGCCTTTTTCCAAACAATGGTATTTATTTGGCCTGTGTTATGTGAGTGTTGTATGTTGTGGGTAGTAGTTGTTTGGTTTTGAAAACTCCAAAAGTATATGTGATTATTTTACAGAAAGAGATGTGAGGGCTAGAATGAAAACTTGATTACTGTTTTTACCTTGCTACTAAGTATCCATGTAATTTTTGCTAATTAGCTTAAACTTTGTATGCTTTTACATCTTAAATATTAGTGAGGGGATTTGGCTTGATGCATGGTTATCTATACCCCAAGGTGTTTCAGGGATCCACGTTGTGGGCTGCTGGGAGTGGAGGAGGGAATGAGCTAACCAAAGCTTTAGAATTAAGAAGTCCTAAGATGTCTTTCTTATAGATATTTGTTTGTTATTTTTTTGTGTTTGCCTCATTATCAAAAGAATGATGATACTGCCTCACAATCTTTCATGGAGGCCATGGTTCATGATAGAAGCCATATAAACTGTATGAGATTCCGGATTCAGAAATGAAGGACTCATATACAGAAAAGAAAAACTACATTACTATATTAAAGCATCATAGCGATGCTTCATAATGTTTGTCAGTGAAACACAGTAGATAGTTAACATTTTATTAAAAAGAATAAAGAGAGAATGAAGTGCTCAGTAAATGTAGTAGAGTATGAGCTAAAAGGAATCAGGTCGAATTTAATTTTCTCATGGAATAAAAGGCATAAATTGTTTAGTATAATCTCTTTATATATAAAGATGCATTAGATGCAAATGGAGTTATATTATTTTCCCCTTTGACCAGCAAATGTTTTTATATTGTATTTGTGAGAATAAAATAAGATAATATAAAAGACTTCAGATTCTTTTGTTTTAATTAACATACGAGCCATGGGACATAAATAAATATTAGGTAAAAGTGAGTTCAACAGTCAAATGAAGCTATTTAAACCATATTAAATATATTCCCCTTATCGTACCTTATAGAGACATTACTTTGACGTGGACTGAGAATCTGTTCTTGGTAGATTTTGGTTTAATGTTTGCCATATTTTTTAACATAATTTCTTTCTGAAGAGAATTAGGTGTGTAACACAACATGCTATGGGAGCAGTTATTAATAAGAATCTTACTATAAAATAATTGGTAATATTATAATCGTTAAGTTAAAAATTCAGATAAAAGACAACTAGCAAAATAGTTCTAGGACTTTAGCAAAGATAGAATCATTAAAATACTTCATAAATCTAAAAAAAATGGAACACAAGGCAAAAATATAAAGGTATCACGAAACAGAACTTAACAACTTTTTATAAAGACAGCAAATTTGACTAAGTGTAATAAAAAAATATGTAAAATATAACACATAAATATTCATAATGCTTCAGGGGTGTATTTATAAGCAGGCTTTCTCACATATTTAAATTTAATTCCCCCTAGTTCTCTAGATTCTGGGTTCTTCCTTGTAAATGTAATGAAAAGGATCCAAGCCCTATTCTTACATAATTGCAAACTCCCGTACTCTTCTCAATATTCCCTTGCATATCCTGGTCATTGTTATTACCTTTAAATTCTGAGTTCCAGCTTCTAGCCCAATTATATATTTACTTCAGCCATCTTAGCATCATTATTACTGATAACTGTTTTTTTCTCTACACTGATTCATTCTGCATGTATAACCCACTTTGCACTAACACAGTGCTTCTGCATTGTAATAAGGAATTAAAGTTGGCATAATGAAGGGGATCATTATACCAAGTAGGTCGCAACTTGTACATATTAGCTATCAGATATCAGTTTTCGCCATAGTTTTGTATCATTACGGGCCAGCTGTCATGATTCTGGGGCTTATTCTCTCATCAGCTCTTTTCCACAGATCCTAGTTCATACTCTTGCCTCTTTGGTTGTCTGGGGAAAATTCAAAATGGTTCCTTTTTTTGGGAAGAGTAATTTAGCTCTTATTTTGTTGTAACCTCTACCTCAGTTCAGGGCTTTCCTTCTTAACTGAAGGGCTCATTAATGTGCTTCTCCAAATAAATCAAGCGATCTATCCTCTACATTGACTATAACAGAAACAGTTGTGGTTATTTAAACAATACCCTTTTCTTTCACAAAATACCTTTATCCAAATATGAAGGAAAATCCTGGCTACTAATGGATTCCTGAAAAGGTGAAAAGAGGGATTATAAGAAATAGTGACAACAATTTATGAATGAGTTTGCCCTGTAAATAACTTATGAACACCTTTTACACGTTGTTATTTTTCATCATTTTTTTTGAAGTAACATAACCTAATAATTTTCATGATGGAATTAATGTGGTTTCATTTGTGTTTCAAAAAATTTAGAATTAATTTTAAGTTTTACTCTTATACCCCCCCAAAAAAAACAAAAAAAAAGAGGAAAAGAGGGGCTATATTGCAGGATTGCTGAACTAATAAAAAAATGGAATAATATTCAATATTAATCTTGTAGGATTTTTTAAGATTAACATGAAATTTAAGGGCATGTAATAAATATGCTAAAGTCAATTGATGAAGTCTGTCAGCTGACTGCTTAACAAAAGTAAAGTAGCCTAACTACTTAGAGAGCAGAGGAAATGGTTTCCACTTCAAATCTGTTTTAAAAAGTGATCCTGACAATATCGTTGAGAAATAAGTTATAAGTTTCAAATAAAATTTTTATTAAAAAATTTACTTATCTAAGAAGATCAATTTTTTCCTCTGATAATAAACCAATAAGGGAGAATTTGGAAAATTACGAGACTCCTCTCTTTTTCTTCCTCGATTCTACTAAAGAAAATAAGACTAGAGACTTTGTGAAACTGGTTAATAGTCCTAAGCAGAAATAAAACAAACTATCTTAAAGAGTTTTTGTTTAATATTCCCCTGCATACACAGCAGAAAACATTGTGAATTCATTTTCAAATGTCACCACAGAGAAAATGGTTTGAAAAAACCATTAGATTTGATATCAGTAGGCAAGAAAACACATTTTTAATCCAAAAAAAAGATAGCATCACTGCTGCTAAAGAAAAACAAAGGAAGAGTGTGAAAAACAATATAGCAAACTCCACTCTCAAATCAGAAGTTGGAAAGGAGTTTACAAAAAGACAAAAACTAATGAGAATCCCTTGCCAAATTATAACTGCTTCATCTTTGTCAACATCAATAAGCTATCTTTTTTTTTTTTTTTTTTTTTTTTTTTTTTTTTACTGAACACTATCAACACACCTCCCAGAAGCTACCTGTTATAGGGAAATTGGACAGAGTGGTAAAAGCTTGCAGGGCTAATATGTAACAATTTCTTTTTTCCTTTTGTTTTGTAGCATTATATCCCCTCTGCTCAACCAGTGAATCTTTCAGAAACTACCACTTGCCCCCACAACAAAACCAATAATGTCGAATTTTCACAATTCTTTGTCATTAATGCTCACTCCTTGCCTTATTTCTGAACCTCTAATGGGGGAACCTCTAAGTCATAATTTGATTCTCACAACATCATTTTTTGCTTTATTTAATCATGCCCTGTTCCACGTGCAGAATTTGTGGTATATTTCTGTCACATCATGGTCATAACTGTCTTCTCTTGCCACCATTTTTAACCATTGTAAAATTTAAGTTTTATCTTTCTACACATGATTAGCATCCATAGATAAATTCAGAGGGTTAGATTTTTGAAAATGAAAGTGTCACAAACATATCATCCAAAAGATAAAACCTGGAAGATGAAACTACTAGTTTTAGTTCCAAGATTTAAGCAGAATTTGACTCTAAGTCTCCTTATGTTGCCTATTTGCCAAGATACTTCAAGGCAAAAATTGTATGATAGGTAGAAATTTTTTTGCTTCAGTAAAGTCTAAATGAGAATTTTGAATTTGATGCCAAGGATCATTCTCATCAATGACCTGTTTAGATGCAGGACATTCACTAAAGCAAGGCAAATAATTTCCTTTTGGTGTAAAATATTCTTTCTGACCATTGAATTCTTATTTTAAAGGAGTATAACAGCCAAATACTGGAGATGTTCATTGTTATAGAGTTTCAGTTAATAGTGAGCTAAAACAGCTCTTTGAAATGTTCTTTATCCTAAGTATGAAATCACTGTACTTGAAAATATTTCCAGAAAATGAAGATAATTGAAATTAGAAAAATCAATTTTAGGCACTGAAGGTATATAACTAGTAAATTAACTCAAATTAATGCTTAGTGAACTTAAAGTTAGTGAGTAGATCCCAGACAGCATTAGTGAATAGATCCCAAGACAGCAGCTGGTCTTCCTATGATCTGGAACTTCTGCGTGGAACATTGAACGGAGACCAAAGTTGCAGCAAGACTGAGGCTGATTGGTCTGACTGCCAGTGTCTCCCTGAGACTCTGCCCCATCCTACCCACAAATTATGCCAGGTGGCCCATTACAGTGAACAGCCCCAGCCCTGTCACCTCTCCAACCCCCATCTCCAATCCACATAGATAACAGACTTTGGCTAGCACAGGGCAGCACTGCACGGAAATCAGTTGCAGGCAGACTTCTTGCTGCCTGCAAGAAGTTGCGATACTGTGTCCAGGAAGGGCAGGGGTCTGTTGATCCGCCCCAAATGGCAGGTGGTCTCACTGTGATATGTGACAGCAGCGGGAATGCCCAGGCACAGAATTTGCTGCAAATTTGAGGCTGTATTGGCCTGATGGCCCTTGTCTCCCTGCAATCCCACTTCACACAAGCCACAAGTGCCTTCAGCCTATTGACAGCATCTTCCCCTGCCCTGTTTGGCTCTGGGGTTGTGCAGTCTGCGCAGGCAACAGACCTTGGCTAGCACAACAAGCACATTTCAGGGAAAAGAGTTGTGCACAGGCCACTACTGCCTATACAAACTTCCTATTTCTTGAGAGGATTTGCAGGGTCTATGGGAATGTCCCAGACAGCAGCTTATCTCCATGTGATCTGTGACTACTGAGGAAAAGTGCAGACTCAGAAATTACAGAGAAAACGAAGGCTATCTGCTTGACGGCTCTTGACTCCCCAAGTCCCTGCCCCAACAATACACAAAATGCCCACTGCATGTTGATAGGCTTCCCTGCAATGGGGTGGTGTGTTCAGGCCTACAGTGGGCAGCAACTGATTCCTGCTATGATTGGAAACTTGTATAGGAAGCTGCAGACAAAGTGCGGCATGTATACTGACATACTGACACTGCAGTGGTAGGGGGAAATTTATTCAGTAAACCAAGAGACTCCAGGGTCCTGTATATCACCAGAAGCTCTTCCAGTGTCAGAAACTTACAGGCAACTGGCAGGCAGTGTCAGGCCTTGAGGAGCACTTGTTCCTCTGCTAAAATGTCCTGGGTCAGGGACAGGGGATAACCTGACCGCTGTCTACAGCATTGTCTCTTTCACTTACAGATCCAGCATAGGCAACAACTGCCTATGGACCACTTTGTAGTTCCACCAGGTAGCCCTGAGCAATCAAAGGCAACAGCTAACTTTGGCCTACTGGGGATCCCCTCCCAAGGGGCCAAAGAGCCAATGAACTCAGAGGCTGGCACTAGACCACAACATAAACATTTCCTGACTAGACCCGTAAGTGGTACACAAAAGGGTGGTTGCAACAGGTACACAAGACTGCTAGGACAAATCCCACTCAGTGGGGTCAGCCCGCATATAGCAACTTTACCCTGTGGGTGCAGCCAATTCCAACAAATTACTCAGCATGAGCATTAATCCCATCCACTGATGTGTTAACAACAATAAAGGCTTGGTGACAACAGCAGAAGGCCACACAAAGCCCACACAAAGTTCATATACAGAACCTCCAGCATAGGGTATCAGGAGAGGTGCACCCACTGGGACACACAGGACACCTTCCAAAGACATTCTGGCCAAGGTTAAGAGACAAAAACAAAATATCCCTGACTCATAGAAATGAACACAGAGAGGCAAATAAAATGAGAAAACAAAGAAACATGCCACAAATGAAACAACAAGAGAAAAACTCCAGAACATAATCTAAATGAAATGGAGGTAAGCAACCTACCAGAGACAGAGTTCAAAAAAAAAAAAATGGTTATAAGGATGCTCAACAAACTTATGGGAGAATGAATGAGCACAATGAGAATGTCAACAGAGAGACAGTAAGCATAAAAAGGACATAGAAACCATAAAAAAAGAACCAGACAGAAATGAAGAATATAAGCACTAAAATGAAGATGCAATATAAGGATTCAACAGTACTTGGACTAAGCAGAAGAGTGAATCAGTGAACTTGGAGACAAGGTAGAGAATATACATGATCAGAACAAAAAAAAAAAAAGAATTAAAAAAAAAAGACGAGAATAGTTTAAGAGACCTCTGGGACAACATGAAGCACAACAATATCCAGATCATTAGAGTACCTGAAGGAGAAGAGAGAGAGCAAGAGATTGAGAATCTATTTGAAGAAATAATGACAGAAAACTTCCCTAATCTGGCACAGGAATTAGATATACAAGTTTAAGAAGTACAAAGAATCCCAAACAAGAGGAATTCAAATAGGCCACAACCAAGACAACACAAATTAAATGCCAAATGTCAAAGACAAAGAGAGAATCTTAAAAGTGGCAAGAGAAAGCAAAAACTGCTTACTTACAAGGCGTACCCCCAGAAGGAATGTCTGCTGATTTTTCAATGGAAACTTTGCAGGCAGAAGGGACTAGCAAAAAATATTCCAAAGTTATGAAAAACAAGAATCTATAACACAAATACTCTACCCAGCAAGGCTTTCAATTAAAATGGAAAGTGAGATAAAGAGCTTTCCAGACAGGAAATAACTTAAGGAATTCCCACCAAAAAAGGACAGTATTACAAGAAATGTTAAAAGACGTCTGTAAAAATAGAAGGGGTAAAAAAAAATAGAAATACAAAATATGAATAATAAAAATGGCAGTATCTATGTACTTCATCAATCATTTAAAGGTAAATGGATTAAATGTTCTAATCAAAAGACATAGTGAACCCTAACAAATATAAAAAAAAAAAAACAAGACACATACATATGCTGTCTACAAAAACCCACTTCAGATCAAATGACACCACAGACTGAAGTAAGAGGATGGAAAAAAAATATTTCATGTAAAAGAAAATGAAAAAAAAAAAAAAGCTGAGGTAGCTAGCGATACTTATATCAGATAAAATAGAATTTAAAAATGAAAGGCTATAATAACAGACACAAAAGGGCATTACATAATGATAAAGTGATTGATAAATCAAGAGGGTATAACCTTAGTAAAACACTCAAACATGGGAGCACATACATACATAAAGCAATTATTGACTAACATAAAGGAGAGATCAACAGTAATACACTCATAGTAGGAGACTTTAACATCCCATTGACACCAATGGACAGATCTTCCAGGCACAAGGAGCCTAAAAGACACACTAGACCAGATGGATTTGATAGATATTTTCAGAGCATTTTAACCCAAAGCACCAAAATATACATTCTTCTCAAGTGCACATGGAACATTTTCAAGGAATAGACCACACATGTTAGGACACAAATCAAGTCTCAATAAATTTAAGAAGACTGAAATCATATCAACTATCTTCCCTGATCACAATGGTATGGAACTAGAAATCAACTACAAGAAAAAAATACTGGACAATACACAAACACATGGAGGTTAAATAACATGCTACTAAACAATGAATGAGTTATTAATGAGATCAAGGAAGAAATAAAAGATACCTACAGACAATGAAAATGAAAACAATGACTGAAAATCTATGGGACACAGTGAAAGCAGTCCTAAGAGGGAAATTCATAGCAATACAGGCCTACCTCAGAAACAAGAAAAAGCTCAAATAAACAATCTAACCTTACACTTAAAAGAACTAGAAAAAGAACAGCAAACAAGCCCAAAGTGAATAGAAGGAAGGAAATAATAAAGATCAGAGCAGACATAAATGAAATAAAGTCTAGAAAAACAATACAAAAGGATTAGTGAAACCAAGAGCTGGTTCTTTGAAAGAATAAACAAAATTGACAGACCCTTAGCCAGACTCATCAAAGATAAAAGAGAGAGGACACAAATAAATAAAATTAGAAATGAAAGAGTAGAAATAACTATGGACTCCACAGAAATACAAAGGATCACAAGAAATACCATGAGCAGTTTACTTGCCAACAAATTGGACAATCTGGAAGAAATGAATAGATTCCAGAAACATACAATCTACCAAGGCTGAGTCAAGAAGAAACAGAAAATCTGAACTGACCAATTACCACCAATGAAATCGAACCAGTAGTCAACGCCCCCCCCCCCAAAAAAAAGTCCTGGACTAGATGGCTTCATTTGCGAATTTTACCAAATATTCAAAGAAGAATTATCACCTATTCTTCTCAAACTATTCCAAAATTTCAATAGGAGGCAAGGCTCCTAACTCCTTTTATGAGGCCAGCATTACCTTGTTTCCAGAACCAGACAAAGACTTTACAAAAATAGAAAACTATATGTCAATATCTCTTATGAACATCGATGCAAAAATCCTCCACAAAATATTAGCAAACCAAATTCAGCAATACTAAAATATATCATACACCACGATCAAGTTGGATTTATTCCTGGGATACAAGATTGGTTCAATATCTGCAAATCAATTAATGTGATACATCACATTAACAAATCGAACGATAAAAACCATATGATCATATCAATAAATGCAGAAAAAGCATTCAACAAAATCCAGCATCCATTTATGATAAAAACCCACATCAAAGTGGGAATAGAAGGAACATACCTCAACATAATAAAGGCCATACATGACAAACCTACAGATAACATCCTACTTAGTGGGAAAGGCTAAAAGCATTTTCTTAAGATTGGTAACAAGACAAGGATGCCCACTTTCACTGCTCCTCTTCAACTTTGTATTGGAAGTCTTAGCCACAGCAATAAGACAAGAAAGAGAAATAAAAGGAATCCAAATTCAAAGGAAGAAGTAAAACTCTCATGATTTGCCAATGACATGATACTACATATAGAGAACCCTAAAGATTCCACCAAAAAACTGTTAGAACTGATCACGAATTCAGCAAAGTAGCAGGATACAAAATAAATATTCAGAAGTCAGTGCAATTTTTATACACCAATGATGAACTTTCAAAAATGGAAATTAAGAAACAATTCCATTTACAATTGCATCGAAAACTATAAAATACCTGGGAATCAAATTAACCAAGGAGGTAAAAGACCTCTTATCAGAAAATTATAAGTCATTGAAAAAAGAAATTGAAGAAGATACAAATAAATGGAAGTATATACTCTGCTCATGGGTAGGAAGAATCAACTTTGTCAAAAATGGTCATACTACTCTAAGAAATCTATAGATTCAATGCAATCCTTATCAATATGTCAATGCCATTTTCAGAGACATAGAACAAATAATTTAAAAATTTATATGGAAGCATAAAAAACCCTGAATAGCCACAGCAATCTTGAGAAAGAAGAACAAAGTTGGAGTTTTCACACTACCTGATATCAAAACTATACTATAAGGCTACAGTAATCAAAACAGCATGGTACTGGCATTAAAACAGATACATTGATCGATGGAATGGAATAGAGGAGCCTAGAAATAAATTCCACACCTGTACGCTTACTTAATTATATAACTAGGAGGTAAGAATATACAATATTCTTCAATAGTCTCTTCAATAGCGTTGGGAAAATCAGACGGATACATGCAAAAAAAAAAAAAAAAGAAAGAAACTGAACTACCTTCTTACAGCATATACAGGAATAAACTCAAATGGATTAAATACTTAAATGTAAGATCCAAAAACCATAAAACTTCTGGCAGAATACATAGGCAGTAACCTCTCTGATACCGCTAACAGTAATTTCTCTTTGGATATATCTCCCTGGGCAAGGGAAACAAAAGAAAAATAAAAAAAAATAGCACTACATCAAACTAACAAGTTGGTACAGCAAAAGAAACCATCAACAAAACAAACAAACAAAAACAACTGATTGATTGTGAGAATATATTCGCTAACGATGCATCTGATAAGGGGTAATATCCAAAATATATGAAGAACTCATTCAACTCAACAACAACAACAACAACAAAAACAGTCCAATTAAAAAATGTGCATAAGACCTGAACAGACACTTCTCCGGAGGAAATACAGATGACTAATAGAAATATGAAAAGGTGATCAAGGTCACTAATTATCAGAGAAATGCAAATTAAAACCATAATACAATATCACCTGACACCTGACAGAATGACTATCATTAATAAATCAAAGAACAAATGTTGGTGAGGATGTGGAGAAAAGGGAACCCTCATACATTGTTGGTGGATTGCAAATTGGTACATCTGCTATGGAAAACAATCTGGAGGTTTCTCAAAAAAAAATAAAAAGGGATTACACCTTTTGATCCAGTAATTGCATTTCTGGGTATTTTTCCTCAGTATTGGATTTCCCTGGCCCACAGAGTCCCTTAGATGGCCTTGGAGCCACAGCATCCTAGAATTAATATCCACAGTTGTGCTGAGGAAATAAGCACTAAAGGACTGAAATGACAGCTGCTTTGGAGCCCCTGACCTTGCATTACAATTAAGTGCAAATCGGCATTTTGACTTGAGCACATCTCAAGAGGTTTGTGGAATGTTCGCATAGGTTATCCCAGAAATAATTCAAGTCTGCCTCTCCAAGTTAAATCTAACAATCAGTTTAAAACTGAAGAGAAACGGAACATCAACTTATTTTGCATTGTGGCTTTGTCTTAGAAACCTGCTGACACTGTTCCAATAACCATGATAAATAATGTGGGAAAAAATGGATTTGCCAAGCAGAGATGAAACATCTTTAAATGAATGCCTAGTCACCTTAATTTAGCGTAAAGTCCTCATTCCCCTATATCTAATCTATGTTATATAAGAAGTTATAATTTATTTTATCTCTCTGCCTCCTTAGTCACTGCTTTAGTTCAACAGTAGTGTAGGATTTCCCCAAATACTAGCTAATGCTGGAGCATCTCTGCTCTCTGATAATCATTGATGAACAGGGAGATTCTCAGGAGTAACAATAAGAAGCTAATACCTATTGAGAGTGTAGGTGCCAGATACTATGCTAAAAAAAATAATAGTAGCTAACATGTATTGAGTGCTTACTACATACCAGGTACTGTGCTGTTTTACCTGCATCACCCCCTTGCATTCTCATGACCTTGTGCAGTGAGTACTAATACTATTAATCCTCATTTAACAGATTCCAGGATTAATACGTCTTCATTAGGTAAAGATATCAGACTTCCTGTCACAGGGAAAACAAACAACAACAAAACAACAAAAACAGCAGCATCAGCAGCACTGTACTAAATGTTTGATTGCATATTCCCTTTAAACGTCCCAATAATTACTATGAGCTGAGAAATATTATTATTTCCACTTTATATAGAAGGGAAACTGAGGTTTAATAAAGTTAAGAAACTGCCCAGAGTCCCACAATAAGTGGGGAAGGCAGAATTTAAACACTTAGGTGTCTGTTTCAAAAATCTGAGCCCTTTTCCCTATTCTCCAGGGTCTTCTGTGACTATTCGTCGTCTGCTACATTCAGGAGGAAACCGAAATATTCTTCATGTGATTCTTGTAAATGAGTCAAAGATACTTTTAAATTCAAAGTCTGTTTTAATCATAACTAGAAATTACCTTCTTTAACAATTAACAGTTGAGGTCTGCGATTACTTTTCAGGGAGTCCCTCAACATCGGAATAAGGTTAGAGGGAAGTTGTTACCAGTTCTTTCTAGCTCAATTGTCAAAAAATCAGAACTTTTATATTATTGTGTAGCTCCTTTTGCGGGAATTCCCGAGTATTTTTAGAAAGCAAAAATACATTCCTCTGTTATTATTTAACTATTTATTATGTTTCGAGAAAAGAGCATCTATTACCTACTGATTTTGAGGGTTGGATATTTTATAACAGATGGTCTTTTGTTCACGTCTCGATTCCCCTGACTTTCTAATTGCTAATATATGTGTTGCTACTAATTATACCTTAGCAGTAACCTCACTCCAGTAAGAAGACACTTATGGCTGTTTTTATAGAGCTGGTGTTTCAACTTTTATAGCTTTCCTCATCAACTAGGTTCCAGATGTGATAATAAGACTTTACACAAATGGTCGAAGGTATAATTCTCTTCATATTGCTTTGAACAAAGGAAACCTAGAGGGGCTCTAAGGGAATGAATTAAAAGAGAAAAAATTAATTCTGCAGAAAGAGAAAGATGCTTACTGAAGAATAAAGTCATATACTGTCATTGCTACAGAATTCCATCTTTGAAACTCTCATTGCATGCCTGTCTGGTGACCAGCTAACCTTGGCTTATACTTTGACTAAAAACAGAGTACTATAATAAATATTTAGCTTAGTGCCTGGACACATTATAAGTAAGCCTTCAGGAAATGGTTATAATTGAGATTAACATGAAGTGGCTATTTTTCATATGTCCATACCAACACCTGGCATTTCTTAGCTGTCTCAGTCTGAGAAACTTTAATCTCCTTTTAGGTTACTCCCCTCAGTTTACACTCAATGGTCACACAGGGAATGTTAGGAGACCAATATTTGATGATATTTTTGGACATAGGAAAAACAGGGTACTTCAGTAACTTTGCTGGAATAAGAAAGAGTCAGTGCAGAAATTCAAATAGTGCTCAATATTCTTGACCACTAGTCCTGCTTTTTTGTATTTTTCCATAGATTGGAGGCTTAAAACATTCTGAACAGACTAAGGATCTTCACATGCATGCATTATTTTATTTAAAATCTCTCCATAATACTATTAGATATTATTGTTGTTACCTTCCAGTTTTTAAATGACAAACAGGTTCTGAGAGGCTGTGTAACTTATTCAAGGTCACACAGCCAGAAATGTCAGAGCAGGTCTTCTAATCCAAGTTTCACTTACTCCAGTGCCCAGAATTTAAACCACAGCTTCTACCATGTGATGCATATTAGTATGGAATAAACATTAGCTGGTTTAGGAGCATAAAAACTGTCATCTAGAGAGGAACATAGATATCGAAACCACTAATTAAAATATATCAGCAATATTGTTCAGAGTAAGGCATATGGAAATTTCAATGGGAGCACAGGAAAAAGCAACACAAGGAAGGCTTCACAGTAGAAATTATATCTATATATATTATAATTTTATTAGTTATTATATATATATATAATTTTATTAGTTATATATATAATTTTTAGTTATATATATAATTTATCTTAGTTTTATATATATATTTTATTAGTTTTATATATATTAATTTTATTAGTTTTATATATATTTATTAGTTTTATATATGTATATTATAATTTTATTATTTATATATATATAATTTTATTATATATATCTATATATCTCTATATAGATATATAGAGATATATAGAGCTATATAATGAGTTTCAATATGCAGGACATGGCTAGAAGTTTTAATATAGTTTATATAGTTTATAAAACGAATCTCCCTAATTGCTCTTTCTCTCCTCTGGCTCTCAACAGAGCCAACACATTAATGCTAACTGCATTCCTTATGCCATTCTACCCATCCTTGTGACCATCTATCACTACTAATTTGTACTTCTTCAAACCTTCACCCCAGTGGATATTTTGAGCTTTAGTTCTGGGGACATGTGGGAGGAGGGCATTCTCAGCAAAGGGAATGACACATACAAAGACACTGGAGCACAAAAGAACATGATGTGTTCATTTAAGGCTGAAGTGTAACAAACAGGGGGTAGGAATTAGGAAGAGGTGAGGCTGGACAGGTCACATCATAAAAAGTGCTTTGCTTCTCTTGGGTCCTAGGCACACTTAAAAATATTCCGAAAGACTAATTCCCTGTGAAGGGTCTGTGTCCCACAGCAAACCTGTATGTATTTTAGACCTTCTAGTCAATTTCAAATGCTTTTTAAAGACTGACATTTAAAAATGCAAAGCCTTAACCTAAAGAAATGAGTTAATGGTGGGGATTTTCTGGCTCATCACGGGGGTGCTACTTTTGATAGAGAGCATCTGTCAGCAATCCTTTTTGCTGCTTTCAGTAGATTGTCTAAAAGCAAATGAAGGGCAGCTTTCTTTCAATTATATATATATATATATATATATATATATATAATATATATATATATATATATTTTTTTTTTTTTTTTTTTTTTTTTTCTGAAACATATGAAAAGTTCAGGTCTTTAGCCATGTTTTCTTAGTTATTTTCTTCTGAGGTTCCTACTATAAACTGTTGCCCTTTAACTTCTATTTTCTATTTCATCTATGCTTTTTTTCTTTTTATTTTCATCACTAGACATGCCTCTTTCTCCTTCTTCATGGTCTCTCCCCAACTACTTCTATTTTATTCACACTCACGCTCTCACCTACTCTCCAATCTCTATTATGCTACTATACACCTTTTGGTTTCTTCCCTTTTTTATAGAGAATACTTTAATTGCACACTTCAATCTTGAGTGTGTGTGTGTGTGTGTGTGTGTGTGTGTGTGTGTGTGTGTTGTTTGGTTCTTAAGAGTTAGAGTCCCTGATGTTTTTAAAGGCATTTACTTTCAAAGAAAAATTTAAAAAACTTAAAAGTGTGATCCAAGTGCTCAATTATTTCCCTTTGGTTCTGAGGGACCATCAACCTTTCTCATGTAAAACAAAATATGACTTACTTGCAAAGGTTATGGGGTTCTGTCAGTGTGAGTTCAAGTTCATTAAGAACTACAATTACATTTCATTTAATGAAAGTGACTTTTTTCTGATGCAAGTTTCACATCTTTACTGGCATTCTTCCTATATCTCCTATAGATCACTAGTTTTGAATATATACAATTATAAGAATAGAGTTATAGAGTAATTGTAGGGAAGGAAAAAATTTCCTTCTCCACTTTTAGGTTCTCTGGCTGAGCCAAATAATTAAACTGACATAAGACAGATCAAAAGGAGAAAAACACATATTTTATTTAATATTTTTTATATGCATGCGGGAGTCTTCAAAAGGAAAATAATGGCCAAAAAGAAGCCATTAGTCCAAAGGCCTATATACCTTTGAAATAAAGAACAATAAATTGTGAGGATTGTGATAAGACCAAGGGTCTTGGACAAGGGACATTAATGTAGGACAGTGAGTAGGAAATATATAAGGTAATCTGATGAAAAATAAGGGTTATTTCACTAGGTTTGTTTCAACAGATATGTTTTAGGCACTGACTCTCAGCTCCAGTGACAAGGATGTCCTTTTCTCCCTGGTATAGGTACAGCACTTTTCTCATGGTAAAAATTTTCTGACTTGCTTTTAGATAGAAAGGGGGAAGTCAGAGAACACTTTCTGTATCTGTTGTCTCTTAACTTCCTTCAGCTCAAAGTAATCAAAATGCTAACGAGACATGTATTGGGGTGATGTTTTCAAAAAACCCTTTCTAAATTAACATCCCAGGCACTTTAGTTCAGGTGACTGAATACCTACTATATGCCTAATGCTTACTACGTAAGATTTCTTGAGTCATACCATATGAGTCAAGGCAGCTATGTCCTGTCTACCATGAATTTTACAATCTAAATAAGGAGATAAACACATGCAACAATTTTTTTTTCACTCATTTTTAAATTTTTTAAAAAAATTAATTACAGTTGACATTAACAATATTAGTTTTCAGGTGAGTACATAGTGATTAGACATTTACATAAATTATAAAGTGACCACCCTCATATATATATACACACAACACACACACACACACACACATATATATATATATATATATATTATTATTAACTGTATTCCTTATGCTGTACTTTACATCACCATTACTACCTTATAACTTACCAAATTGTATTCTTAATCCCTTCTACCTTTTACGCACCCCAACCTAACAACTCCTTTCCCATCAGGCAACTGTCAAGTTGTTCCCTGAGAGTTTGTTTTTTTCCTTGTTTATTTTTGTTCTTCAGATTCCACATATAAATAATCAATATGACATTTGTTTTTCCTCTGACTTCCTCCATCCAACACAATACCCTCTATGTCTATCGATGTTGTTGCACGTGGCAAGATTTTGTTCTTTCTGTGTCTGAATAAATTCCCAATGTATATATGCATCACTTCTTTATTCATTCATGTATTGATGAATATCCAGGTTGCATCCATAGCTTAGCTACTGTAAATAATGCTGCAATGAACATATGGATTCACATATCCTTACAAATTAATATTTGGATTTCTTCTGATAAATATGCCAGAAAGTAAGATTACTGGGTTCCTTCTGTCGTTCTTGTTTAGCCTTTGTTTTTAAAGTATGTTTTTTGGTCGTATAAGTTATTGCTACCTTCTAGATATTTTTCTTGTTTTCTTTTTTGAAATATGTTTTTTCAACCCTTTACTTTCAGTCTGTGTGTGTCTTTTGATCTGAAGTCTTTTGTAGGCAGCATAGTAAGGGTACTGTTTTCTAATTGTTGATAGATATGTAGTTGTTGCCAATTTCATTTATTCATATTTTGATCTTTTTCTCTTCTTCTTAAAGAAATCCCCTTAACATTTCTTGTAATTCTGGTGTGGAGGTCATGAACTATATTTTAGCATCTTTCTTGTCTGGGAAGCTCGTTATCTGTCCTTCAATTCTAAAGATAGGTTTGCTGAGCAGAAGTAATCTTGATTTAGGTCCCTGATTTTATCACTTTGACTATTTCATGCCAATCCCTTCTGGCCTGCAAAGTTTCTGTTGATAAATCAGCTGCCATTCTTATGGGAGCTCCCTCAGAGTAACTACCTGCCTTTCTCATGCTGCTTTGAGATTCTCTCTTGTCTTTCACTTTTGCATTTTAATTATGCTGTGTCTTGGTGTGGAACTCTTTGGGTTCATCTTGTTTTGGGCCTCTCTTACACTTTGTGAGCTTGTATGTTTATTTCCTTTGCCTAGGTTAAGGAAGTTTTCTGTCATTATTCTTTAAATAGGTTCTCAGTTCTCTGCCGCTCTCTCTTCTCATTCTGGTTTACCCTAGGATGGTGAATGTTGGTACGCTTGATGTTGTCGCGAAGAGGCCTCTTAAACTTATCCATGTTTTTTTTTTTAATTCTTTTTTTCTTAGCTGTTCTTATTTGCTGTTCTCATTGTCCTGTTCATTTTGTTGCTTTTAGATTTATATCCACATATAAGTGATATATATGGTTTTCTAACTTTTTCTGTCTGGCTTATTTCACTTAGCATGATTATGTCAAAGTCCATCCATGTTGTCCACAAATAGCAGTAATTCATCTCTTCCTATGGCTGAGTAATATTTCATTGTATGATTTGGTACCACAGCTTCTTATCTAATCATCTATCATAAGAACTTTTGTTTTCATTTCCTGGCCCACCGTGGATAGTCGTTGCTATGCACATTGATGTGCAGATATCTTCTGCGGATAAGGATTTTCAAGTCTTTGGGGTAAATTATCCAGTACAGGGATTGCTGGATCATGTGGTAGATCAATTCTTAGTTTTTTGAGGAAACTCCACACTGTTTTTCAATAGTGACTGTACCAATTTGGCATCCCTTTTAAACACTTGTCGTATTACTTGTCTTGTTTATAATAGCTATTCTAACAGGTGTGACATGTATCTTATTGTAGTTTTGATTTGCATTTCCCTAATGCTTAGTGATGTGGGCATCTTTTCATATGTTTGTTGGCCATTTAAATCTCTTCTTGAGAAAAGTGTCTGTTCAGGTTCTCTGCCCTTTTTAAATTGGATTGCTTGTTTGTTGTTGTTGTTTGTAGTTATCGAGTCACATGAGTTCTTTGTATATTTTGAATATTAGGCCCTTATCAGAGGCATTGCTTGCAAATATATCTTCTGCCATTCTGATGGTTGTCTCTTTACCTTGTAGACAGTTTCTGTTGCTGTGGAGAGTTTTTGTTTTTGTTTTTGTTTTTGTTTTTGTTTGATATAGTCCCATTCATTTATTTTTGTTTTTTCTTCCCTTGCCTTTGAGGTCAAATTCATAAAGTCTTCTTTAAGTCAAAGTCCATGAGCTTAGTTTCTATGTTTTCTTCTATGCCATTTTTATTGTTTCAGGTCTTCATATTCAGGTCCTTAATTACATTTTGAATTAATTTGGGTGTGTGGTGATAGACAACATTCTAGATTCATTCTTTTGCAGGTGGCTTTCCAGTTTCCCAGCACCATTGTTTGAAGAGCTTTCTTTTCCCTGCTGTATGTTTTTGTGATTTTGTCAAAAATTTATTTGTCCTATAAATATGGGTTTACTTCTGCTCTTGATTCTGTTCTAATGGTCTCTGTCTGTTTTTTTTTTCTTTCTGTGAATATCATGCTGTTTTGATTATTGTTGCTTTATAGTATAATTTGAAGTTGGGCAGAGTGATACCTCCAAGCCTCGTTCTTTTTTCTGAGGATGGCTATGATATTTTGTACTTCCATATGAATCTGATGATTTTTTGTTCTATTTCTTTAAAAAATGCTGATGGTTTTGATAGGGATTGCATTAATTCTGTATAATGCTTTAGGCAATGAGGTTATTGTTTGATTCTTCCAATCCAAGAACACGAATATCTTTCCATTTCTTTGTATCTTCTTTGGATTTTTTGAAAGAGAGTCTAGTTTTCATTATATAGGTCCTTCACAAGTTTGTTAAAATTTAATTCCCAGGTATGTATTCCTTTCATTGCAATTGCAAAAGGAATTAATGATTTCCACTTCCTTTTCCTGACACATCATTATTAGTATAGGAGTGCTATATGTTTTGAACATTTATTTTGTATCGAGAAACATTACAGTATTTGCTTATTGTTTCTAGTAGTCTTCTTGGAAGACTCTAGGTATTTCATTTAGACAATCATGTCATCTGCAAATAGTGACAGTTGACTTCATCATTTTCTATCTAGATGCATTTTATATCTATCTCTTGCCTGATTGCACTAGCTAGCACATCCAGTGTTATCTTAAATAAAAGTGGCAATAGCACACAGTCTAGTCCTTTCCTTGTCTAGGTGTGAAGCATTTAGTTCTTCATCATTAAGTATAATGTTGGCTGAGGACTTGTCATATATGGCCTTAATTATGTTAAGGTACTTTCATTCTACACTGATATTGTTAAGTGTTTTGATCATAAATGGATGCTGTATCTTGTCAAAGACTTTTATGCATCTATTGATATAATCATATGATTCAATATTTTTTAATTTGTTATATAGTATATCACAATTAATCAATTTGGGTATGTCGAACAAAACTCTGTGTCCCTGGGATGAGGCCCCACTTGATCATGGTATGTAATCTTTTAATATTGTTGCTGTATTTGGTTCGCTAGTATCTTATTTAGGATTTTTGTACCTGTGTTCATGAGAGATGTTGGTCTTTAGTTTTTCTTTGTACTATTATTTTTTACCAGGTTTTTGGCATCTGGGTAATATTGGCTCATAAATGACTTAGGAAATATTGACTCCTCTTCAATTTTTTTGGAAGAATTTGAGGACAATAGATATTAAATCTTTGAATGTTTGGTAGAATTCAATGGTGAAGCCATCTGCTCCTGGACATTTACTTTTTGGTAGGTTTTTTGATTGTTTCAATTTCCATTACTGCTGATCAGTCGTATTTAGATTTTCCAGTTCTTGATTCAGTCTAGGGAGGTTGTATTTTTCTAATACTGGTTCATTTCTTCTAGGTTAATTAAATTTGGTGTTATATGTTTTTCATAGTATTTTTGATGATCCTTTGTATTTCTTGAGTATGTCAGTGTAATTTCCCTTCCTCGTCATCCCTGATTTTGTTTATTTGTGTTCTTTCTCTTTTCCTTCATTGAGTCTATTCAGTGGCTTGTCAATTTTATTAAGCCTTCTCAAAGAACCAACACTTTGTTGCATTTATTTTTTTTTCTATTTTTTGTTTGTTTTCAATTCATTTATTTCCACTCTATTTTTGATTATTTCTTTTCTTCTCTGACCTTTAGCTTCATTGTTCTTCCTATTCCAGATTTTTTAAGATGAAGTGTTAGGTTGTTATTTGGGTTTGTTTTGTTTTTGGAGGTAGGCCTGTAATGATATGAACTTTCCTCTTATGACCACTTTTGCCATGCCCAAAAGTTTTGATATGTTGTACTATCATTATCATTCATTTCTATGTATCTCTTGATCTCTCTTTTTATTTCTTCTCTGACTGATTCATGCTTCAATAGTATGTTTAATCTCCATGTATTTATTTGTGGTTCTTCCCTCCTTCTTTTTAGTTGATCCTAACTTCAAAGCATTAATCAGAGAATATGGTTGGTATGATTTCAACCCTCTTATATTTGTTGAGGCTATCTCTGTGTCCCAGTATGTGGTAATTCCTTGAGAATGTTTCATGTGCACTAGAGAAGAATGTATAAGCAACTGTTTTGGGATGAAGGCTCTGTAAATGTCAATTATGTCCAGTTGCTAATGTGTCATTTAAGGATGTTATTTCCTTATTAATTTTCTGTTTGGATGATCTGTCTATATCCGAGAGTGGGGTATTTAGATCCTCTACGATGATAATGTTTTTGTTCTGTTTCTCCCTTATTTCTGTTAATAATGCTTTATATTATTTTGGGGCTTTTCTGAATGAGAGTATAGATAATAATATGGGTTATGTCTTTTTCATACATGATTCCCATTATCATTATGAATTGTCTCTGCACATCTTTCTTTACCTTTTTATTTTGAAGTCTTATTTCATCTGATGTTAGTACCACAACTCTTTCTCTGAATGCCATTTGCTTGAAATATCATTTTCAACCCTTTCATTTTGAGTCTATATTTATCTTTGGACCTGAGATGTGTTCTTGCAGGCAAGATATGGTTGTTTTTTGTTTTTGAATCAAATTTGCAACTCTGTGCCTTTTTATTGGTTACTTCAGTCCATTTACAATTCGGGGATTATTAAAATGTGAAGTTTTTCTATAACCATTTTCTTTTGCTTTCTGGTTTCCTTAGTGTTTCTTGTGCTTCCTTGCCTTGTAAATCTGCTTTTTGTTTTTGTTTTTGTTTTTGGTTGGGTTTGTGATTTTCCCTCTGGCCCTTCGGTTTCATGTTATATACTTCAGTTCTATGTGGTTACCATGATGAATATGTAATAAGTAGTTATGTATATATAGCAGTCCATTTTCTTCCACATGTGCCTTATCTCCATTCCTTTTTGCAAAATTTGTATTTGAATCTTCCCTTTTCTGTTGTCTCAATTTGTCCCCTATGTATGATGAACGTTCATTACATCTTGGTATAGCAAATCTCTTCTTCCTCATTTAAGATTATAATTCTGTAGTTAGTAAGGGTTGCACTACTCTGATTCTATCTATATGTTAGGTCACCTTACTCATAATATGTGATTTTTTTTGGTCTTTTTTTTTTTTAGTGTGGGCTGTCTCCTTTTAGTATTTTCTGTAATGCAAGGCCTTGTAGTGAGTATTTCCTCAATTTTGTATATTTGGAAAGGTCTTTATTTTTCCTTCATATCTAAAAGGAGAGCTTAGCTGGATACATTATTCTTGGCTGGTAGTTTCTTTTCATTTAATAGTTTGAATATTTGATTTCAATTCCTTTCTGGCTTGTAAGGTTTGTGCTGAGAAGTCCAATGATAATCTAATCGGGTTTCCTTTATGGGTTCCATCTTTTTTTACCCTGGCTTGCCCTTACAATTCTTTTTTTTTTTTTTTTTGGTCAATGATTTTTTATAATTTTGATAAATAATGTCTTGGAGAAGCCTTTTGTTGTTGTTGTTTGAGAATAACTGAGTGTTCTCTTGACCTTTCAAGTTCTAAGCTCCAGCTCATTCTTGGGTTTGGGAAAATACTCCTCAACTATTTGTCTGAAATGCTTTCTCATCTCTGTTTTTTCTCCTCCCCTTCAAGATTGCCCATTATTCTTAGGTTTCCTCTCATGATGGTATCAGCTATTTCTTGTTTCTCTGGTCATTGTTTTTTTTATTCTTCAGTTTGTCTCTTCTTCCTTCTGACTTATTTCTAGATTTCTGTCTTCGATGTCACTAATCTCTTTCTCCTATTGGTACATTGTTTTTCCCAAATTTATATTTCACTTTTTCACTCAGTGTGTTTTTCATCCCAGAAGTTTCTATTTGGTCTCTTGAGGGTTCTAATCTCCTTGCAAAAAAAAAAAACAAAAAAAAAAAAAACAAACAACAACAACAACAACAAAACAAAACCTCATTTTGCTGATCTAGTTGTTTTTTTTTTTCAATTCCTGTAATTGTTGATATGAATTGTTTTGGATCTCATTGAGTTTTTCAAAAGTATCATCCTGAATTTTTTTTTGTCATTTCTATGTCTTTAAGCTTATTTTCAGGAGATTTTTTCTTTCTTTCAGAGCTACTTTGTCAAGTTGGCTATTCATGGTGTTTAATGTACTGTTTCTGTGCCTGGGCATCAATGAAAGTGTATTCTGCCTTTTTTTTTTTCCAGAAAGAAGATTTATTGTATAAAGGCCTCTTGCTAAGATGGTGTTTTTCTCTTGGTTTCCAGTAGGTGACTTCTATGCCTCTTGGATCCCTGCTTTATATAAAATATTAGTAATGCAATTTTTTTTTTCTTATAGATTTTAAACCATTCTCGCTACCCTGAATCTCAGTCCCTGTCAGTTTCGGTAGCTTTTGCTCAGATTCCCTTGGAGCTCTGGTGTGTTCAGTCTTGGAGGATATGGAAGAGGTACACTCTGGTTGGGCAGCGGGGGCTGTGTCTCAGACACGCATTCTGCATCTGCAGCTGGTAATAATCAATTGTTACTTTTCTGTCATCCCCTTTTCTCTTCCATCCTCACTTCTCTGCTTTCTGCCGTGATCTCTGGGCACTGCTGCTGCATGGAACTCACAGCTCTATGAAACAGAGCTGCTCTGAGAACCCACTGCACTTCTTCCCTTCCTCCTCCTGCTGAACACTCTGGCTGCAAGAGGCAGCTTCTTTGTTTCTCCCAGTCTACTGCCCACCTCTCAAAGTTCTGACTACTGGTAGCTCTTATGCATAGATTTCATGTTTAGTCATTTCTGTGTGCAGGTTGGGTGTTTTTTGTTCAGTTTTAGATGTTCAGCTTATTGTTATTTCAATGCAAGTGATCTAGGGATATTTCTCACTACTCCATGTGTCTGATGTCATTTGAAATACAATCTTAAACTTTGTTTTCATAAAGGTGGCTTTTGTGTTGTTTACTAATAAACTTTCTTTCCTAGAGTGAAGAATGTTAGTGACCATTACTCAACCCCTGTAAAACACCCATATATACCAAAGTCTTTATGTATCGATAGTATAGGAAAATAAAATATTATTCTGAATTGATTCTTTTACAATGTAGTCTTCCTAAAGAGAAATAGTGTGTTAAAGAAAAATATTTTCTAGGATATTTTAAAAGACTCACAATTCCAGATTATCTAGCTCTATAAACACCATCTTAATGTTATTTCATTCATAAAGTCTAATTGAGATGGTATGTGAGAATTCTAAGGATTTTCATATCTCAGAAAATTGCTGAGATTTGTAAAGAAATGGGTTGTTTAAGACATTGGTATTACTCTGGATGGTAGGATATAATCAGTGGGATTTCTAAATGTTCTTCTTTTCACCACTGTCATGGTATTTATATGTAATAGATTTGCTTTTATATCAGTGTTGAGTAGGAAGATAGCCTGGGATATGCTCAAATTATATCCCTGCTCCTTTTGTCTCTACAAAATATGTAATGCACAGTTGTTTTTAAATCACCACTTAGCATGTTATTTAGTTTTTATTATTCTGTATTACTATAAGCACCCAGTGCAAATGAGAGTGGAATCCGATATGGGCTTTAAAACCAATGGGTCATCAAAAAGTTGACAATAATTTTGATAGAAATTTAGAGTACTTAAATTATCACCCAAAATATAGATGCTTAATTTAATATTTGCCCAGATGCTTCTTATAATAGCAAATAGGATTCTCTAGTTATCGATTTGCCTATACAGGTGAACATAGCAAAGTCCTAACTTTTAGTACTTAGCCATTTTTCACATCCTATTTAGGTCATTCTCTGTCTCTGTCTCTGTCTCTGTCTCTGTCTCTGTCTCTCTCTCTCTCTGTCTCTCACACAAACATACAGACACACATACAACACACTTCAGAGATTTAAGGAAAAATAATTACTTTTTAAATCTTTTGTTTATTGCTCCATAATTTTCTTCCTCGTATTTCCACTTTTCTGGAGCAGGTTTTAATACTGCTGTCAGTCTGCAACTGGGTCACTTGGTAAGAGTGGGATAAGAAGCCATTCTTCTTCTCCATCATATCTTGTATGCCTTATTCTGCAGCTTTCTGCTTTAGTAATCTGTCCATTGACTTGTTACTCATATTATTTTTTCTTGAATCTCTGGCTCCCCCATTCTCCTCCATCCATTCTCATACAGTTACATCAATATTTTCAGATGCTGTCCCTCTTTCCTTCCAAGATGAGAAATAATAATTGACATTAAAATATCCAATGTTTATTGAGTGCTTACCATGTGCTAGGCACTATTATAGGACCTTTATAAATATTCACTCATTTAATCCTCATTATAACCCTGTGAGATAGGTACTATTTAATTATCATTATCATACCCACTTAGATGAAGAAATTGAGCCATAGATAGGCTATATAAATTTCTTCAGTTTTCACAGTTTCCAAGAGAGTTCAAATTCCAAATCGTCTGGCTCTAGAGGCCATACTCTTTATCAATATATTATATTGTATTAGGTTAAGAAACCTAAGATGCTGAGCTATCTCAACAATTCCCCACATGGAGCTCTAGACATTTCTCCAATTTTATTTCAAAATTTTAAGAAAATTTCAGAAACATAGGGTAAGAAAAAGAGGAAAATAAAGCTTCTCACTCCTGAGATTTCCTTCTCCAGGGCTTCAAGAATGTTTAGACAGAAGAGACTTTCAGAGTTCCAAGTCATCTACCACCAGATGCTTACTCATTCTTCCAGTTAGATATCTTGATGTCTGTTTTCAATATACACATCTCTCCTGGTGAAGTTGTTTAAATGTTCCAAGTCATCAGAAAAATAAGAGAAACTTGGCTTTCAAATGGTGAATGACCACTATAAGCATCATAAATGGTGGATGAAAATAAAATGCTTTGGAAGGGAGAAGTTGAAGCTGGCAGCTACATCTTGAAGTCATAGGAAAAGAAGTTGACATCACAAATATTGAAAGAACTTCTTTCTTATTTTTTAAGATTTTTACTATGATGGAAGTAGACTTTTAATTTTTTTCCCAACATTGGCACTTTGCAAAATATTGGAAACATGCAGTTAGTAAGATAAGAACAGGCCGAATCTGTGATTAAAAGTGGTGTTTTGATTTCAGAATTCAGCAATGCAATTTAATTTTTATTAGAATGCTACCTCTCTTTAACATTGGCAATTACATTAAGGATGAAATGTTGAGGAGCATGTATCTTTCAAGGTTCAGGAATATAATTTAATTTTTATCAAATTATGCTTACTAGTAATGTTAAAATCCATTGAAGGATGAAATTGTTGAGGAAACCTTTAATACTGTTTCCATCCCTTTTTAGTAAGGATCTTGTGGTACCTTGAGACCCAGCATATGACTACAGTTTGCCGTAAGATGGTGTTCACCATACCTCTCCTTTATATGTCATGAAATTCCATCTGCAGAATGTGAGATGACATTATCTAAATTCAATTCACACATTTGGTTTAAGGTTAAAATGTCTCCTCTCCTCAATGAGGAGAAGGGAGAAAAAACATTTTGCTTGATGTTAATGGAAAAATTTCACCTGTGAAATAGCTTCAGACTGTGAAATTAAATCTGCCGCGTATGTTCTATGCACACTCCCTCAGCCTTCCTCTCTCTACCCCAATATACACTCTCTTTGAGTTCCTCAAAGAAAGTATTTAAATACCATGTTTCACTGAGGGTAAATCAAGAGATGTAACCATGAAGGATCATTTCTATGACCTTGGGGAAAACTACTTCTTTTAAGTATACCTCTCCAAACATAATGTAAGATTGATAAGAAACGAGACAGATTAACTTTCATGTAGTCTCCTATAATGCCTCACATAGAGGAGATACTTAATAAAGGTTTAATGATGTTGATCTGAAATAGCCAGTTTACTTGATCAGTAACACCCCAGAATATTTGACACCTTGATCGTCTATGAACATGTCTATGTCCATTTCTATGTCATGGGCCAACAACAAGAACAGCACCTGGGAGCTCACAAGAAAATCAGAATCTCAGGCCTCACTTCAGACTTCATTGTAATGTGCATTGAAACAAGATCTCCATGTGATTTGTATGCACATTAATGTCTGTAAAGTACTGTTCTATTGGATTTGGGGTTGTACTTTACTAATCTTACCATGAACACCTCTTTCTTTTTAACTTATATTTCTATTTGAGTGTCCCAGGCAACCTTTTTCCTATTTCTTCTTCTGCTTACATAAGAAGCCTAATTCTACCTTTTGAGGTTACTATATATTTCCAAGTTTTATAAGGGTTAGTCCTCACTACAATGTTTTAAATGCTTTATAAAAATGACATATATTCATCTCTGCTTCCTCAGCTAGCTTTGTTAAAATTGCATGAACTTTAATAACAGAGAGGATAATTTTCAGCCTTCTTAGACTTGTGTCCCCTAGGCCAAACTTATCTGTCATGTCTCTCAAAAATCATTGATTACAACATTATTTCCTTTAAGTAATGAGAAGGTTTTTGGTAGGAAGATAGTTTCTCTAAAGGGAATGATTTCTGATTCTCATAGCTATGGATTCTTACTTACATTTTGTATAAATAGGTACGGGAGGTAAAAGATAAGAGAACTGAAAAAAAATGTATTCTGAGATTTCAGATACATAAGGAATTCTTATCTTTACCTAATGTGATTTTTTTACTATGTTTCTCTCTCAAAAAAGCCATGGTGCTTCAAAATTTAATGAGATTATATGATGTATTATCATCATTTGTGAATGCAATTATCAGCTGTGATTAATCTTGCTCCTTCCAAGAAGCACTATTGGAAGTTATTTTTCTCCCTCCTGTAAGGTATTTGTGTCATTCTTACTTTATGAACTTTGACCAGAAATACTGTACAAGGGAGGGGTAAGCAAATGGTATGTTTGGAATAAGCTTTTATGACTGACTTTATGTGGCCTTTGTGATAGCCTAGGAAGAAACATCTGACAGGAATTTACAACATGTGGAGAGAAAATATTTTAAATCTTCATATAAAGATATAATGTATATTACCAATTTTATAAAAGAAAATACTGGATATTTCCTGCTGAATAAAAAAATATATGTTTGATTAAGTTAATGCAACATCAACTCTTTGTATGTGACCTTCCAAGCATACCTATGTAGGCCTTTTATCTCAAGGAAGATATAGAAGATTAGCCTAGAGTCCTGAGATCTGTCAAATAAATCTAATAAGTGTCAGATAATTCCTCCATGCATTTAAGTAATAATTTTTTATACCTACAATATACCAAACCAGTTCATTAATTATTAAGCAATTAAGATCACTTGCAACCCTGACAAGTGCTATTTGCAAGAATGAACCAGGAACACATTTTGAGATTCTGTCACTGTGAATGTCAGTTGTAACATCTTACTACCATTGTATAGGCAGAATAACTGAAGTCCTTGTTCGATCCTTTCTCAGAGGAAGAGGATGCATTTTTAAGGCTTGGAGTGCATAAGTTAGAAACAGGACCCACCATTATTAAATTTCAATTTACCAGTGATTCTAAAAGCCTTATTTAGTTAATAGTAAAGGCAAAATTATTGCAACTACAGCCTTCTCCCAGGGGGTCTCTGCCAAAAAAAAAAAATCTAACTGGCTGCTGCTTTCATTATTCCCCATGTGTGCTTCACTCTCATAATTGCCTTTCACCCTCACCAGCAACTTATATCCCCAATTTTCCCAACATCAAACATCTCATCTAGATACTAAAACTGGTACAGGAATGGGTAAGGAGAATACTGAATTGAAGGAAGTGACTTGTCTTCAATTCCAAAAGATAATGTCAGGACTGACTAATGAGAGGTGCTTAGCTATTTGTTGAATTAATCAGTTCTTCAAAATTTGGGACAAATTTAAAAAAAAAAAATGACAGCTCCTCATCAGGAATAGGATTGGGATGTTGATAATAGTCCTACAATTTCATTTTATACATGCGGAAACTGTGGTCCAGATAACATGGTTTGTCCAGAACTAAATTAGACCTAGGTCAACACAGGCCTGTACTGCTTTTCCAGCATGATGTTTGATTGGTATTCCATAGGCCCACTGTATCTTTTGCTATTTATATCAGTCTAGAAATATACCCCCTTTTGTGCTGAGGAAGGAAATTCTGTCCTAATGTAAATATTAGTCACACAAAAAAGAATTTAGGATTTAAATTTTGTGGCTGTAGGGCATGACAAACTATAAAGTCTCTTCCAATGCCAACATTTCTAGCCAGAAAATCCACTGGTGCCAAAGGTAAAGTGATTCACACTAAGTACAGAGCCATATCCACTAGAGCTCTGCTCCTTCTTTTTAAAGAAGCTAGAACATTCTATTACTACATAATCATGTTTTACTTGAAATGTATTTTTTAAAAAGAGTAGTTGCATTAGAATCACAATAAGAATGTAAGCTGATAATGTAGCTATACTACAAAGATCTCATGGTGGTCAGAAATGATCCAGACACCTGGAACAAGTGAGAAGAGAAATAGCAAGAAGAGTAAAGTTTATGGAAATAAACTACAGAGGCAAAGTAGAAAAAGGCAGAAGCTTTTTACTATAAACATTCTACTTAAACAGGACTTAGTGACTCACTAAGCATGAACTATTTAAATAAAGGCAATACTGCTCATTCGAAGTGACAGCTATGCTTTCCAATAAGAGAAATATATTTCCTGTTTCCACAAACTGATTTTAGGGTATTGTTTTTCAATTTATATGAATTATAGTGCTATTTCTCTATCCTGCACTATCACATCTTCTCAAATATCTCTCTCTCGGTGTGGAGCTCAGATGAGAGAGCTTTTGAGAGATACAGTGGGCCTATGGAATACCAATCAGACATCATGCTGGAAAAGCTCTGCACTGAGCCAGGCATATTTTCTCTTCTGAGTCTTTCTTCCCAACATGAGGTGAGCATTTATAAGATGGTTGTAGATAGGGATATGCATTCTGTGGTCATCAAATAAATGAATAATAAGTGATTTTTGCATCTGTTTTCATGATTGATATTGGTCTGTAGTATTCTTTTTGCGTGTTTTCTTTAACAGGTTTTGGAATTAAGGTAATATTGGCCTTATAAAATGAGGTAGGAAGTATTGCCTGCTCTTAATTTTTTTGGAAGAATTTGAGGAATCTGTTCAAATATTGATAGGCATTATGTTGCTTTCATATCTTGACTATTACCAGTAATGCTGCGATGAGCACAGGGATACATATATCTTTCCAAATTCGTGTTTTTGTTTCCTTTAAATAAATACCAAGAACTGAAATTTTTGAATTGTATGGCAGCTCTATTTTTAAATTTTTTGGGAATTGCCATGCTATTTTCCTTAGTGAATGCACTAATTTACAATCCAACAACAATGTACAAGGGTTCTTTTTTCCCATATCTTTGCCAGCACTTGTTATTTGTTGATTTATTGATTATAGCCACTCTGACAGGTGTGAGGTGATATGTCTTTGTGATTTTAATTTGCATTTCCTGATTAGTGATGTTGAACATTTTAAAAAAAATTTAATTAAAATTTTATTTGAGCTGGATGTTTGGAGAATCTGATTCTTTGTTTCATTACATGTAACAGTTGCACTAAAAACTCCTGGTGGCATCTGTAAGCGGACATCCCTTGGGGGACACTTTATATCTGTAATTGCACATTATCACCTACAGAGGGTGTTAAGAATCCTTGTTAAAAATAACGGAACTAGGAGACTTCTCAACAGTAGCCATTATCATGGAGCAAATTACTAGGTAGAGTAATCCAGAAGCTGTCTAGAAAGGTTAGCAAGAAGGAGTGTGAGCAAAACATCCATTTAGCAACTCAGCATGGACCAAAACTAGGTCCAAAATAAAACCGAAGCAAAAAGGGTTTGGATTTAGGAAGTCAAGACATTGTCTTTGTTTATAGCAATGAATGTGGAACATGTTTTTTTATATGTCTGTTGGCCATTTGTATTTCTCTTTGGAGAAATATCTATTCAGGTCCTGTATTCATTTTTCGAATTGGATCATTAATTTTTGGGTTTAAGTTGTATATGTTCTTTATATATTTTGGACATTAACCCTTATCAGATGTATCATTTGACATCTTCCTTTAGTTCCTTCTTTAAGTTCCAGAACATTGTTGGAGAAAACACACAACTGTGGAGATTAGCCTCATTTTAACTGCATGACCCCAAATCTCTAATAGCACACAACATTGCCCAGAAATGTTCCTGCACTTACCTAGTATGTTTGTTTTTGTACTTTCAAATAAAAGAATACATTTTCCACTCTTATCAAATCAGCTGACAATAGCTCATTTCCTTGTCCCTTACCCAACATACTTACCCACCTCATGTACACATAATTTCATCTGATGATGCTTCTACACTCTCTACCTTCTAATTCTGTAATAGATGATGTGTCCTATTCCTACTAAAGAATATCATCTAGATTTTTCAACACATAGCTCCTGCAATTGTTACTTTTTGCTCCTGTGTTATTGATCCTTCTCCCTCTGTGGAATCACTCCCATCAGCATTAAAAAGAATCTCGGAAACAAATCACATCTATAGTTTGAAATCTAGTCCCCAACAGTGGATGATCTTTGGGTTTGGGGTAGAAAGGATTGGAAGGGTGGCTCTGAAGAAGGATGTGCTCACCAGCATGAGAGGCCTCAGAATAAAGCTGTCTAATTATTTCCATCTCAGGTAGACAAACATTCTATAAAAAATTATTCTTTGGTGTAGAAAAAAAATGGCATAAATGATAGAGGCTCTGTTCATCCCTCTGGCGACCAAATCAAAGTTGTGACAGAAACAAGGAGAACACAGCAAGGGAAATCACCTGAGATCCATATGAATCAGTCATACGGCTAGGGAGAAATCTAAGAAATCACCCTGAAACAGCAGAAGGTAGGATGGGCAAGGACACAGGGCTGCCCAGTTCCCAGTTGCTGAGTGGGATGGAGGATGTGGTAGCGGCAGCGGCAGTGGCAGCAGCAGCCCGCAGCTGTGGATGCCTCTTAAAGGAGCATGTCTGCGAGCAGACTTTGCAGTAAATGGACCTCCTCACTCTGAGCGCCAGTTGGTTTGGTTGTGCAGGGGTCAACAGGGACTTACAGGGGGACAGTGAGTTATTGGAGTGAGGGATGAGGCAATGCTTGCTCTGTACATATGTGCCAGCAGTATTCATTGTTCTTCTTGAGACCTCCCCCGTCCCAGTGTGCGGACCCAGCACCACCATAGTGGAGACTTGATCACACTGGATAACAGAGGTGACTCCACCTAGAAGACTCCATGAAACTCCATCTCCCCCAACTCTTGGCCCCACCCAAGTCACATCCAGGAAATTATAAAAAGGAACCAGTCAGAAATGAAGAACACATTATCTGAGATGAGAAGTATATTAAATGGAATAAAGTGAATAAAGAAGAGGACCAAATTGCCTATTAGAGAATGGAGAAGCCAAGGACATTCAATCGGAATGGTAAGAAAAAAGAAGCCAAGACTATAATAATAATTTAAGGAGCCTATGAAATATCCATGCCATAGGGGAACTGGAAATAAAGCAAGATGTCAAAGAGCTATTTGAAGAAATAATGATAGAAAACTTCCCTAACCTGGTGAAAGAAATAGACATACAAATCAAAGTTGTGACAGAAACTTGTAGAGTCCCAAAGACTGGGAACCCAAAGAGACCCATACCAACACACAATTATAATTCAAATGCCAAAGGTTCAATACAAAGAGAGCATCTTAAAAGCAGCAAAAGAAAAGCAGTTAGTTACCTACAAGGGAGTTCCCATAAGACTGGCAGCTGATTTCTCAAAATAAACTATACAGGACACAAGGGCTTGGCACAAAATATTTGCTGTGATGAAAACCCAGGATATACAACCAAGAATACTTTATCCAGCAAAGCTATGATTTAGAGTTTAAGGACAGATAAAGAGCTTACCAGACAAAAATAAACTAAAGGAATTTATCATCACTAAGCCAGTATTACAAGAAATGTTGGAGGGATTTCTTTAAGAAGAAAGAACATGTATAAAAAATAGGAATAAAGAATGGCAATAACTACTTTCCTATCAACAACTACCTTAAATGGAAAAGAATTAAGTGCTCCATCCAAAAGATAGAGTGTCTGAATGGATCAGAAAACAAGGCCCTACATATACTGCCTACAAGAGACTCACTTTAGATTAAAAGACACACACAGACTAAAATGAAGGGGATGGAAAAATATATTGCCTTGATGGACTTAGAGGGTACTGCGATGAATGAAGTAAGTCAGAGAAAGATGAATATCACATGATTTCACATACATGTGGAATCCAAAAACAAAATCATCATCAACATCAACAAAAGCAGAAACAAACTCAAAGATACAGAGAATATTTTATAGGGATACAAATGGGAAGGGTTGGGGGGACAAAAAAAGGCAAAGGGATTAAGAGGTACAAATGCATGATTGCAGAATAGACATGGAGATGTAGAGTGTAGAATGGGAAGATGGCAAATAATATTGTAATAAATATGTAATGGGGAAAAGAGGTACTAGATTTCGTGATCGCTTTGTGAGTTATGTGGATCTCTGATCACTATGTTGTACAACTGAAAATGGTATATTATTGTATGCCAACTATAATTGAAAAAAACATTGAATTACATAATGTAAACACAAGCAACTAAATGTCTATTATATGTCAATGAAGATGATAAAATAAAAACATAAAAAAAATTTGTATGTTTTAATAAAAAATACAATTCAATTTCTTTTAATTACCAAATCCTTCTCCAGCTACTGTCCCATTTCTCTGTTCCCCTTCAGGACATATCTTTAAAGAGTTCTCATATTCACTGTCTCCATCTTCCCACCCACATTGTCCCTTTATTCCATGCAATAAGGCCTCTGCCACCACGAGTATACCAAGGCTGCTTAAGTCAAAGTCATCAATGACATTTATGTTACCACATACAATAATTACTTCTCTGTCTTTTGAAACAGTGTGTTACACAATTGAGTACACATTCCTTTTCATATAGAATACTTTCTATAGTTGTCTTCTTTTACCAACACTTTTTTTTCTTCTAACTCACCAAATGTTCCTTCTTTATCTCTCATTGAGTCCTCTTATTTTGTTTAACCTCTTTATGATGTTATGCCCCAGTTTTCTGTCCATGGCCACCTTCTTTTCTATATACAGTCACTAGGTGATGCCATCTGGTCACACAGATGGTGTTTATATCTACATGCTTATGAATCCTACTTAAATTTATATCTTCAGCTCCAACCTCTTCTCACAATTGAAAGTCTTATGTTCAATTGCCAACGTAACTCATTAACCTGGATATCTAACAAACATCTCACACTTAATATCTTCAAAAAATACTTGATTTCTACTCCCAACCAGAAACTGTCCATCTTCTACATTTTCATTTCATTAAATAGTACTACAATATACTCAATTGTGCGAGCTAAAAACCCAAGTCTTCATTTTATGAAATCCCCTTCCCCAGTCATCTGCTTACTCCAATCAGCAGGAAAATAAATTCAACTCTACCAACAATATTATAGTGTTACCCTTCCTACTACTTCCACTGCTACTACCATAGTTCAAATCACTTTTATCTTTTTTAAAATTATTGCAACAATTCCTTAATTAATTCTTCTGCTTCCACTATTGCCTTCTTGCAATTCTTTCTTCATACAACAGCCAGTGATCATCCCTTGCTTGAAAATTTCTAAGACATTGTTGTACAATAGAAATATGATATGAGACACAAATGCAAGCCACATATGTAACAAATGTTCTAGTAGATACGTTTTTTAAAGTATAAATAGGTGAAATTAATATTAATAATATATTTTAACCCAACATATCCAAAATGTTATTGTTTCAACATGCAACCCATGTAAATTTATTAATGAGAGAGTTTACATTCTGTTTTTATATTGTCTTAGAAATACAATGTGCGATTTACCCTTAGTACATCTCAATTTGAACTATCCCACATTTTAAGAGCTCAATAGCCATATGTAAGAAGTGCCTACCATATTAGATGGCAAAGATCTATGGGATTTCCTTCACACTTTGAGTAAAATCCAGAATCTTTCTTTAAGTTTAAAACATCACACACTAACAACTCTTGTCTACCTCATCTCTAACTACTCTCTCATTTTGGCCACTATGATCAGCCATAGTAGCCAATCTGTCTCTACAGTTTGCCAAGTTTTTTCTGCCTTAGGTCTTTGTCTTTGATGTTACATATTCCTGGAATGTTTTTCTCCCAGTCTTCACTTACTGGCTCCTTCTTTAGCTCATTTCTAAGCTTAAATGTCACCCTCTATCTAATCAAAAGAAAAATTTCCAGTTTGTTTAATTTTCAATATTTATTGGTACTTGCTATTTTCTTCACTTATTATTTTGTTGTCCTTCTCATCCTCTCACTAATAGCTATTGTATTTCTTGCACCTAGAACAGTGTCTGTAGGCACTCAATTTATATTTGTTGAATAATTGAATAACTCCATTAAAGGCATGAACTTCTCTCTCTATCCAACTTTTGTTATATACTTAAGAAAAAAGCTGGCATGTATGCTAGAATCCAAGATAATGTGGTCACTTAATGTGAAAAAAATAGTAACCATTTTCAGTCTATTCATGGGTAATTCCACTTACCATGCAAATTTCAGCTTAAATATTGCCTCTTTAGATAAATATTTTCTGATTCTATAAACTATTTTCCCCATTCTGTTTGTATCCATTTACCCAGCATATCCTCTTTTATATTACTTATTATGCTTTAATTACTTGTTCCATACCTATGGATATATTATATTCTTCATGAGGAGAGGCTGTTTTGGTCTTTTCTTATCTCTTTATCTAGTAGAGTGTCTAACATGGAGCAAGAGTTCATTAGATGTTTGCCAAATTGAATTAAGCTGAGAAGTTGACACTGGCATTGAAGCTAGTATGTCTGAACCACAATATATACTTGCTTATTGAGTTAATCTAAGTTCCAACTGTGAAATAAAATTGAACAGTCCTGTTTGTGAAATAAATCTATGGTAGGAGAAAAATTAAAACATAAAACTATGTATTGTTCTAGTAGCATAACTTTCACTTTTATTAAACTAAATTAAGAATCTCATGTTCAGACATTTCATTCCAGAAAATCTGAGGTTCAAGCTACTAAATAGCTACACAGGTGAGTGGTTAAATAGAAATGTCTCTACTTAAAATATTGCCCTGTTTGGAACTCTGCAGGTTCCCAAAGAAATGGTAAAATGGTGACATCCTTTCAAGAAGAGAGGTAAGAGGGATAAAACCAGTTTATGAGTGGCAAAGAAGATAATTCTCTATCACATTAAGAATTGATCTCTTTTAGTATGAAAGGAAATTAACTCTGACAGATGTCAACACATAGAAAAATAGCACTTTCTGCTTCTGTCATAAAAATAAATTGGGCAATACCTTAGCTCTTGAATCTGTTTGAACTTCATGGACCAGGTGGCAGAAACTACAACTGGCAGGAAACTCAATTTGGCCTGTTAGCCAGCCTTAGCTTTTTCTTGATCACTGGTAGGTTTATTAGTTACAGGAAGCACTTTTTATGAAACAGACATAAGTATAATAAGTACATGAGTATAATATCCTAACTCTGGGCACAGGTAGTCAAGCTCTTATGCCACGTATTAGATAAACCAATAATTATGCAGCATAAATTAAGGCTATAAATAAGAGTAAAGCAAAGTAAGAGAACAGAGAATGAAGGTGAGGGTAGGAGTGATTATTGTTGATATGGTGATCGGGAAGGCCTCCCTGAGGATATGTCATTTGAGCAGAGATTTGAATACAATGGAGCAGCAAGTCAAGGGAATAGCTGGGCCAGGGTGTTAGACCTAGGAAATAGAAGTTTTTCTATTGACATTTTGCTCAAGGCTAAAACCTTGAATGCTTTAGGATATTTTTCAGTAGCATTTTGGGGGCCTTCCAGTGGCCTCTGTGGCTCTCTTCTGTTTGGAAAGTCTGAAATACTCAGGCTTTTGTTGTTTTCCTCTATACCAGGTGCCCAGAAGAAAGTAAAGTAACATCCCAGCCACCCAAATGAGTCCTGCTCACTTTGTTCTTACCCTAGTATATTAAGCACTAACATTATAGAGATGAAAAATTCATGGGTCTTCCCTCCAGGGTATCACAGTCCTTTCCCTGGATAAGCTTAGGCTCTGATACACTTTTTTCATGTCCTTTGGCTCAAACTCTTTGAACTACCTGGCTAGGCACATTCTGTATATTGCACCATGTATCTTCAAAGCCCCATCTCAGTCTCCTCAGAGTAGTTGCCTTGATTCTGGGCTCTTGGTCTGATAATGGGTTGGATATTTCTACTCATTTGGACTATATGAAAGTTATTTTGAGGAATAAATTTTGTTGTTTGCTTGTTTTACATTTTTATTGGTATAATTTTTAAGGAGTAAAATGTAAAACCTTAAGTATACAGTTCAATGAGTTTTTCCAAATGCATAAACCTGTGTCCTCCACATCCCAATCAAGTTAAGTACTACATACATCACCCCAGAAAGTTCCTTTTTATCCTTTTTGGTCAATACCTCTCAAAAGTCGATCACTGTTATGATTTATTTCACCACAGCTTAGATTGGCCTATTCTGAACTTGATATAAATAGAATCATACAATATGTACCCTCCCGTGTCTGACTTCTTTCAATCATTATGTCTCTGAAATTCATTAATGTTGTGTGTATTAGCAATTCATCTCTTTTAATTATTGAGCGGGATTGTTTGCAGCATTTGGTTCTTATAAGTAAAACAGCCAGAAAAAATTGTGGAAAAGTCTTTCTGCAGACATATGTTTTCATTTTCCTGGGCTAAGTGTCTAGGAGTGGAAGTTGGATCGTAGGATATGAAGGGATTAAGATTTTGAATGTATATAAAATATTGGCTCTGTAGCAAGACTCACTGTTAGTAATGGTATGAACCCTCTTCAGGGTACTGACAGTCTTGATTCTGGCTAAGAAGATACAGCACAGTAGTTATGAGTAAGGTTTCTAGACTCAGACTGCCTAAGCTGATATCTTGGCTCCATTATTTAAAAGTTGTGAGAACTTGGACATAATATTTAATGGCCGTGAACCTTGGATTCCTTATATATAAAGTACATTTGTATCATATGGCTGTGTAGTGAAGATTCAAGGATATAGTCTCTATAAAAGTAGTTAATACAGTGTCTGGGCACTTCGTAAATTTCCAATGAATGATTGGGGGAAATTTAGTCTTATCTGAACCTCCCTGAATGCTTCAGTGACTATAACATAAAAATGAAAGACAAGCATATACTAAAAGGTATGCATTTAAATCATAATGCAAGACCAAACTGAGCTTAATAGGAAACACAATTTAAATTAAATGATCCCCCTTAAATAATAATGCACAACCGAATATTGATCAGTTGTCCACCTTTACTCTTCAGACAAACTTTGTCTTCAGCAATATCACATTTTCTTGTTAAATAATATTGGCTTGTATACATAAGCCTAATGTGTTATCACTTCCTTGTGAGGTTGTTGACTTGTCCAGAGGATGCCAATAATAACAGCTGAACTTGCAAAATATTAATAGGAGGATCAATTTAGCAACATCATTAGAGACAATTAATGTCAGACTCATACATAGAGATGCCTAAACAATACAAAACATTTTATGCCTTGGCAATTACTAATTTATATATGTTTTACCTAACAATTTCAATAAAATCAATTTTCTGACTCTGTTGAATATAGTTTTGGCCAACTAGAGGACTTTTATTTCCTTCCAAGTTATTCTGCTCAGTTTGCAATGTCAAGGTGTCCAGCTGTTTAATTTCATAACTGCAGCAAATGCCAGGACCACAATTCAAAACAGGTAATGATGACCTTTGATTTTATTTTCAAAGGAAATTGTAATCAATGATGTAGCTATGAACTCAATATCAAGGGAAATTGAAAATCTAAAATTTAAAATTAAGTTGTTCTTGTTTTCCCTCGCGCTAAATCACTGAACAATATTGCTTGAGCTAAGGGTGGCCCTGGTGTCCATATAAACTTAAATTAATTTTAAAGGGAAATTGAAAAATTGTTTGGATTCTGTGGTCTTTTTCATTCTTTGAATGGAAAGAACCAAATCTCAAACACTCATTTTGAGTAGAGGAAGCCCAAAATAAGACATCAAATTCCGTTTTTCTCTATGACATTGCTGATAGTATAAGAAGTCAGGGTTCTGCCTCAAACAAAACCATGAGGGCCATGTTGGAGGCTGATGTCTTGCTTGATGTAATCCTTAAAATGGTAGGAAAACCCCTGCATCTTGGTAGCCCTCTAAATACATTATGTAGCTGAAATCTATGGATGTGTTGGAAATCATTACATCCTGACAAATGCCCTGAACTCCTGTAAACTAAAAAGCACTCAAAATTTTGTAGAAAAGAAAAAAAAATCTCAAATAAGTAACTCTGCATTTCACAAATGTTTATACCAGTTTCATGGGGTTATTTAACCTGTCAGTTATTAACTGAGTTAGGTGCACCCTTCTGAGTACCTCTCCTGTATTCCTTTAACTCTCTCTTTACCTCTATTATGGTCCTTATCACATAGCTGCCAGTTTGATTTTTTTCTAAAATGCAGATCCTATTATGTCACTCCTTGATTAGTATCCATCAGTGGTTTCCTGCTGTTTCCAAGGTAACATCCAGATTCTTTACTTTGGTCTACAATGATCCTCCATGCCCCTCTAAGGAATCACACTGCTTCCTTCAACTTAACATGTAGTTTTTCTGCTAATTTAAATGCCTCTCCATCCCTGCCCATTTACCTGGCCAGTCCAGTGGCATTTTTCTCCTAAGATAATTTTTAATTTTGCTCATATATGACCAACAACTCAATCCTACATAAAATGCAGGTATCTCTCCATTGCCTTCCTTTAGCTCCTACTGAATACTATTTCTATAGCATGTAATGCTTTTATAATTGTGAATTTCCTAAACAGTCTTCTTCTTCTATACTATGAACTTGTGGTAGACAGCGACACTATTTTATAGATTTCTGTATTCCTTAGATCCTGTCTCAGTGCCTGACCAAAAATGGGTGTTCAGTAAATATTAGTTTAAACAATGTGACAACGGAAGAAAAAGCACTTGAAATTTCAACTTATTGAGTTATTAATAGACATGGCTTTGACCTGTAAACCTTCAATGTGAACACAGTATGATATTCTAGGTCCAATTTGTTATCATCTGTGACCCTCTCTTGGTCTCTTGCTTATTGAAGGCAGTCCTCTGCCATTCTGGTGATTCTTTGAAAGGCTTTATGGCCTCCTGTCCATGTGCTCATTACCATCTCATTTTCTTGTCAGGGCCTGATTCCAAGACTCTTGTCCTTCCTTTGGCCACTCTGTGGGCCTCTCTTCTGAATCTCTCTTTGACTAACTTAAGTAACTTGCCTGGTTTCTTTATCACAGATCCCCAGGCATGTATAGCATGTACACTTTCTTTGCCACAGTTGCTTAATAAATACAATTTACTAATATATTAATATTTTGTAGAAGAAGAAGAAGAAGAGGAAGAGGAAGAAGAAAAGAAGAAGAAGAGAAGAAGAAGAAGAAGAAGAAGAAGAAGAAGAAGAAGAAGAAAAGAAGAAGAAGAAGAAGAAGAGAAGAAGAAGAAGAAGAAGAAGAAGAAGAGACATTGAATAGAGCCAGGGGGTATGAAAGCATATGAGTAGGAAGAATTCTAACTACTCATTGCTCCCCAGTAACAGCATTTCCTTAAAACAATATGAGAAAGTTCTGTCTTAATGTTCCCTACTGGTAAATTGAATTCCAGGCCAATTCCCATGCATTCAGTCATCTTTTATTTCCCCACCAGGTTTCACTGGAATTAACAAGACCAAACATTTTACTAAAACATTTCTTCTGTAACAAGCACTAAACACCCTGTAAGAATAGGCCAATGTTCCTACAGTAATCACAATTCCAAAACAAAAGTATGTTTAAACAGCTTCAAGAGTAAGATGCATCTGTAATAAAATAGTTGTTGACTTTTAAATATTATTTTGTAACACAGGTCTTTCAACTACTACTGCCCCCCACCAAAATGTCAAGTAATACCTTTGTCTTATTGAATAATAATTTGCAGTATGTTTTAAAGGTCTTCTCTTTCTTGGGCCACTGATGCTTCCATGCTTTTGAAGCATATTCAATACCATTATATTTTTATAATTTTTAAGTATTCTTATATTCTTTTGCAAGATCTACTGTTTCATAATTTTCTGTGAAGATTAGCACTTTATTGATACCTTTCCTTTCAGATGACTTGCAAGGAAAAGAAGAAGCATAGATGCAGGACTGTTTCAGTGTCATTCTGAAGTCTGTCATTATGTATCATGAAGAATGCTGTCATTTAAAAAACATATCCTTCCAATGTCATCCTATGAGGGGTAGAGATGAGTAAGTAATTTGTAAAATGTTACAGAGTTTTATTTGCATGTTACAAATGAGGAAGACATGTCTAAATCTCTCATTAGCCAACAAAAAATAGTAATACTTCCTGTGACTTCAAAACCACACAGGGAAAGACATGACAGCAGATTTTTATAGTGTTTTTGCTAAGGAGTCCTTATATATGGAGAAATCATCAAAAAATCCTATTATGAATGAAGAAAATACACATTAGCCTTTGTTTGTCAACCAATAACATAGATTTTGATAGTGTAGGAAGTAGAATTCAATAGAGTTTGTCCCTTACTTATCAAGAACATGTGATTGTCTGGAACAGAAAACAATTGTGACTGAGAGAGAGAGAGTACATAGGCTAGTCAAAAAGCAAATTGTTTCTAACTTTTGCAAAGAAAACAAAGAGTGATAAATTAACTACCTGAAATATAAACCAGAAAAGGAAAATTTAAGCAATGCTTATGGGTTCTTTAAAAGTAAAAAGGACACAAGAAAATAGAAAAAGTATGACAGTGGATTCTAATATCACATATAATAAAATGAAAGAGCTAAAACATAAAAGAGAAGAAAATGGTGTCATGACGTAACTAGCCTGAGATAATTCAGTAAATAGTTACAGATTTTGTTAAAATTAAGTTTAGGGTTTTACATCTGAAATCCAGACTAGAGAGAGGATATTGAAATAGAGTTTCCAGCCAAGCATATATATATTGTACTGATGTAGAAAAGAATTCTGTGATGAGATATATGTTCACTTTACCCTCAAAGTTAAAATATCTCAAATATTGAACCATAAGAGTCATTGTACAAGAGTAAATAACAGGCATGATACTTGTCCCAAGAAAAGATAGAGTCCAAGGGAGCAAAGGCTGCCAGTGATGCACATAAAGGAGACTCAGAAACCTGAGAAAAGGTTTAATGTGAATTATCCTTACCAATAATATGATTCTTTACTCTCTCACACATACTACTAATTTCCAACAGCGGGGACAAACTATGCATTCTGGTTTGGTCTCCCAGTTTTGTATGGTAAGTTGGGCCATCCACACTCACTCATACAGTCATCTTTGGGAATATAAGTACAGATTTATAGAAAGACAGCCCATTCTAGGAGACTTTATAATGATGCTAGAGTATTCAGCACCTGAATATAAAAAGAAAGGCCAAGCCTTATGACATGTGACACCAGGGCTCAAGATGTATACCCTGGTATGCCTGCAGTGAAATTAACCACAAGGGAATTAGTAAAAGAACAAATACACTGCATTACAGAAGTTTACCAGGATTTTCTGAGGAAGGATATATACAATTTGTCTACCAATTACTCACTGTCTCACTAAGGTGATGTATCCACAGTTGATATTGCTCTCCTGTCAGGTGGGAAAAGAATAATAATAAAGTATTCAAATGGGAAAAAAATATATAATTTATTTTGTGGTCAGCTCTGGATAAGCTTCTATACTGCCTTAAGTGTAGTACAAATAGTGTCAGCAGCTCCCTTATCACCACTTAGTTTGTATGTTTGTATATCAGAAAAGTA
This sequence comes from Eonycteris spelaea, assembly GCA_003508835.1. NCBI lineage: Eukaryota > Metazoa > Chordata > Mammalia > Chiroptera > Pteropodidae > Eonycteris > Eonycteris spelaea. Next base: position 1,283 of record PUFA01000877.1, on the reverse strand, counting down.
AATATCTATGCTCACTGAAAAATCACATATCCAACTGAGGACAGAGTATAGCTTTCCTTAATCAGTGAATTTGGGGAGCACATAGTTTTTCAAAATATAATTTCTCAAAAACACTTTAACATGTATGGAGTATATGTTTTTAAATTTAAAAAGATTAGGCTTCAGTAAAGTCAATAAAAAGTAAAACATAGTAATATTGTCACAGTACCTTCTCAGACACTGAAGGCATAACTGGAATGAGATTAGATATCATGTGTTAAAGAAAGATGGCAAAGCGTATATAATAATGCTTTTCTATTAATAAAGCTATGATAAAATGAACTGTAAAGTGCCTGTGAATTCAATCTCCAATGAATATAGAAACAAAATACTCATTCAATTCTGTGCTAACAATTACTATGAGGATGCTTATAAACTATGATGTCCCATAATTCATTTATAAAATTATAAAATTCATTTATAAAAAATAGGCATTAGTTTCTAACTACATATCATGCCTAATTTCTTAGTGTTTAGCAATCAGGTAGAAAATTTAACCTTGGTCAATTATGCTAACCTCCAAATAGCAACCTCAGCATGTTGGTGACAGCTATCAATTCAGAAGCAGTTTGTAAGAAACTGAGAGATGCTCAGAAAACTCCGAGTTGATATGACAGTGATGAAAAAAAATTGCTAAGGCATGTATCTCTCTAGGAAATGTCTCTGAACTACAACAGGTGGCCAGTGGTCAGGGGAAAACCATTAAAGCCAGAACTATGGAAACTTTAACTTTTCACTCTAGAGACTAAAGATTTGCAACAATACAAATCGCTTCCCCAAAATTTCAAAGCAGAGCTTAATCTTCGAGTGTGATGGAGGTTGGCAAAGGTATTTGTTTATGCTTTGGTTCTTACTAAAACATTTAGTAAGAAAAAACATTGAAATTTCTTACTAACAATCTACAAAATTTATCAGACACATTTTACTATGGGGCTGTGCTATCATTCCTGAAGAGAGACACATCATGCTTGTAATGAATGATTCACTGAGAAGCAGTCACACAAGTCATACCCATTTGTACTTGCTGTCATAAAACAGCTGAGGGCTGCTGAATAATTCAATGAGGCCACCTCCGTCCCCCGGCATTGTTTCTGTTGAAGCTACGATGTGGACCATCTTGGACAGAAGCATTCTGAACAGTAGGAAAAAGGGGGTGGCAAAAATCTGAGACAACCAGTGATCTAGTCAATAATGAGAGTGTCCCCAAATTTTCATTCAGGGCCTAATTGATATAAGAGCACAAA